>PYAF01000313.1:864429-913799 GCA_007407185.1 Glycine tomentella
ATGATCAAGATAATATATGAATATAATTCAATTTTTATGCGAGTGAAATAGATTGGAGATATCATCATATATGAAAATCAATCAGTTGATTTATAAAATTAATTTTTTTAAGTGTGTGAGATTAATTTTTATAAGTTAAAGTTAACCTATTCATAGGTTAAAAATAAGCTTTTAAATAAATAAACTAATATGAGAAAATTTGTATAAATTAAGGTATTCATAAACTTACTTTAGCTTGTAATTTTTTTTTATTTTATTTTTCTTAGAAATGCTTATAATTTTTTTATTCAGACCCAAAATAAAATATTAAGTTCGAATTTACAATCTAACTTTAAAAAAATATTAAATTTTACAAATTTATCATTTTTATGTCTATCAATTATTTTCAAATGGAAGTAAGCTCGATAAGATTTGATGGACAGATCGAAGAGGACAACAGGCCTACGAGTAATAATTGGACTTACGTTAAATTTTAAAGATTAAAATTCAACAAAAAGCTTATTATAAAAGTGTATAATGGGTTATTATTGCATTTCGTAGGTAAGGAACGCAACCCCATGAGTTTCACTTGGAGGCAGAGTAGGTAAGGTCTGAACTGATGGAGCATTCTAAATTGATAATTGAGTATCACCTTTTTTTACTATTATAATTTAGTTTTGACGAGCCATGATTGAAATTTTTATAGTGCTTGTAATTAGAGAAAGAATCTTTAACTAACTATTATAGCAGTCTTTTTTTTTAATGTATAATTTAAAATTGCAGTTATGTTACATTCTTTCAAATACTCCCCCGTTCTAAGAACATGAATATGTATGGTTAAGTGTATAAAGAATTATAGATTAACATTTAATAAGTATAAAATGTTAATGTAATTAGTTGAAAACATCCTTATTTAATATATATATATATATATATATATAGAGAGAGAGAGAGAGAGTATAAAAGTGAATTGCTGAAATTGTTTTTATATAGATTGTAAATGCAATATTTATTGTAAAAATGAAACCTAATTATGTTAAACGAGAGTATAGAACTATAGATGAAAAATAAATAATGAAACTTAGAATTGTAAAATATAAATACTTTTAACATAAAAAACTAAAACATCAATCATTTTAAGGAAGAAAAAGTATTCAAGCCAGTAAGTATATAAATGGCATATACTAGCATTTAAGATTCTCAGATCTTTCGTGCTCACTTTTCCTCTTTTTTTACAAATAAAAGAAGGGCCGTAACAAAAAAAAGAGTAAAGCTTCTTAGTAAGTAGTATCCGCTGGTGCAAACAACAAACTCATTTCTATCCTAAAAGGATGATGATGCTACTCTATAACATTTAAGTACCATTTTTTTAATATCAAATTTAATTTTCCATTTCAATCGCAAGGTTTATTGTAAAACTTTTTTTTTGACAAAAGGTTTATTGTAAAACTTGTGGTTGAATTCATTTGGATACATTTTATAATACAAACACCACCAAAGAAAGGAAAACTGCCAAAAAGTTTTTTTATTTTTATTTTTTTTTCATTTTGAAGAGGCAAAGGTATAATTAAAGTGGGAATAGGATGTATCTATCCAAAAAAGTGGAATAGGAAGTACATGAGATGAAGATGGTGAGAGCACCAAATGGGGGTGGCTCACCAAGCAAAATGCCATCCGCATGGGACGGGGCCAGAGACAAAAGGGTATGAGCACTGAGAGAGCAAGCATATTATTTAGCAGCTCTACAAGAATATCATAAATTTTAGACCACAATAAAAAAAGAAAAACATATAGAGCAAATTCTGTCACCCATTCTTCAACTAAAAACTACTTGATCATTGATGATATTTTTTTATCGATAAATATTAATAATTAGTTTTATTAATTTTTGTTAATAAAAAAATATGTAATTTTTTTAATCATTTAATTAATCTTATACCTTTGAGTGGTCCTTCATGATTGATCGGAGATATACTCCTTTTCTGGTTGAAGGCATTTAGCAAACTGGATAAATTCACGTTAAATAGCTAGCTAGCCATAGAACTTAGTAATTTTAGGTTGAAAGCCAGTTTGAAATACCACATTAATGTTAGGGTGAAAGCCATTTTGAAACATATACAAGTTAGCACCAAAAAGTAATTTCCTGATTACTATCATTCTAGCCATTGAACATTGACTTCATTCACGGACACGGTCACGGAGTGATGTTGGGACACATTGGGAACGTACTCCTGCCAAGTGCCAATGTCACAATGTGTAGTGTAAGTGTAATGCTAGCCAGTTATACTTTTTCTCGCTTTGGAGAGTCACTCACTCGCACTCCTCGCCTTCATCGTTGGTGCTACGAATTTCTTGTCCCATGGGTCCCTCGTCTTTTTGGCCAGTATCCGTGGTCGTTATCATCGGGATGTGAAGCAAACGCCACGTGGATTTCAATTATACACTACTCTTTTCGTTCAGGGTTATTTGGATACGGTGCTTCTGCTTTACCCGTAGACGCTTCTTCAGCTCTCGTAAGAATTCTACCTTACTCCGTGCCGCTATGCAGAGCCTTCCCAAAGTTTCAGGTCGGATTGCAAGAAGTGGGCGATACCTTCTTTTTTTTTTTTTTATCTCTATGAGAAGCTCTGCGGCACCCACCATGATAAGATTATTTTAATTAATTTAAGTTTTTTAAGAAAATTAGTTAATAATTTAATTAATCTTATTAAATAAATAAATTATTTATAGTACCATTTCAAAATATTATTTTTTATATCTTTATTTATTTAATTATTTTTTTATTAATGTTTGAAAAAATAATTAAATAAAGATAACTAGAAAAAAAAAACCAATGTATCTATAAATAAATAAAAAATGAACAAATATTTTTTTTTTCAAAAAATGATCTTATGATTGATGGATGAATGATGAATGCAACTTTTACACTTCTTTCTTCCCCCGCTTTACCGAATTATTTTTTGTGTCACTTTATCCATGTATGGATATGGTTATGGTAAACAAAACAAAGATGGAACCAAACCAAACTTTTGTCATCATTCCAAATTAAATAAATACAGCGACATTTGAAAAGTGCAGATAATAATAAAAACTAAATTACAGGAAGAAAAAGAAAGAAGCTAGTAGTGGTTTAATTAGTTAGTAGAGATGGTGGTTTGTTGGTCCATTTGAGAACCAAATTGGAGATATGGTTAGTGGAGGAACCATGTTGAGCGAGAGCCTTAGCGGCAGCCTCCTTGAGATCCTTGATTCGGTAACGAAGCTTCTTCCCTTCCTGGCCTTCCATGAGGCACTTGACAACGCTGGCTATTTCCTGGCTCTGGACCAAGCCAGTCTCCTCCTCAACCTTGGGCCTCAGCGCCACCTTGACGTCATGCGTGAGCATAAACGCGTTGGTCCTCTGCTCAGCGAACAGAGGCCAGGCGATGAAAGGCACGCCGTTCACCACGCTCTCAAGGATAGAGTTCCAGCCGCAATGGGTCAAGAAGCCACCCGTGGATGGATGGGCCAGAACCTGTGGCTGCGGAGCCCATGACGGAACCAAAAAACCCCTTCCTTTTGTTCTCTCCACGAACCCTTCTGGTAAGAAGCGCAATGGATCCGCGTGGCTCTCCGCGTTGAAGTAAGTCGCGTTGGCGATTTCATCGTTTGGGCTCTTCACCACCCACAAGAACCGTTGCTCGCTATTTTCCAACCCGAGAGCCAGCTCGTTGATCTGGGCGCTGGACAGGGTCCCACCGCTTCCGAAGGAAACAAACAACACGCTGCCACGTGGCTGCTCGTCCAACCACCTCAAGCACTCGGAGTCGGCGGTACCGGGTTCCATTCTCACAAGCGGTCCGACCGCGTAAACCGTAGGCCGTCCGGGTTGTTCCTTCTGCAGCTCGTTCCAGGCGCCCGGTTCGAGTTCAGCGAAGCTGTTCTCGATGATTCCCTCGGCTTCCCGGTACCGCTTGGAGTGGTGTAGGACCCACTTGTAGGCCTCGTTGGTGCGGTCCTGAACCGGGTCGAGCAAGTCCTTTCCGGGAAGAGGAATGCAACCGGGGATGGTGACCGGTTCGGGGAGGTCTCGGAACTCGCACTTGACCTGCTTGTCGAGGGTGGGGAGGTGTAAGAAGAGGGAGAGGACGGTGGCTGTGGAGGGGTAGAAGACGTAGGGGGAGGCATTGAATTCGGCGGCGACGTCGAAGGCATCGGTGCCGAAGAGGTCAACGACGACGGCGGCGAGGGTGTTTGTGGCTGAGAGGGAGTGGAAGGCTTGGCGGAGGGAAGGGAGGGAGCGGAGGACGGTGTGGGAGATGAGGGTTTCAATTTTGCTGTCCGGTGGCAAGTCGGAGAGATTGACCGGAGGGAGGAAGGTGTGGGAAATGGAGTCCGGGAGGGCCTGGAGGACGGCCTTTTGGGCTTTTGAAGGTGGGCCGTCAGTGGGGATGACGAAGGTCACCGCCAAGTTATGGTAGCGCACCGCTCGCTTCGCGAACTCGATCATTGGGATTAGGTGGCCCATGCCAGGGGATGGCAGCATGGCCACTATGGCCGGTGCAGGTGCCACTCGAGCTTCTTGTTTTGCGACTACTGAGACGTCTTCCATGAAAATCAAATAATAAAATTCAAAGTTATGTATCTTTTCTTTGCCTTGTGTTGATGAAGGAACAAGCGAGAGTTTATATATATATATAGACCTCTGTTGAGGGACGGGGTTTATTAATTGGTTCTGAGTGCCGCCTCTTGATGAATTTCAGTGAACTATTATTTATTTTTATATAAAAAATCAATTGTGTTGCCTATGATGGAGAATGGTACTAGTATCTTTATAAATATACTATTCTGTGCTTGTTTTGTTTATAAGTTGGGGGTAGACTTATGTGGAAGGTTGAATACTAATAATTGGGGGTTTGAAGATTGGTGAGAAACGGAGGTGGGAGCAAGTAGAAAGAAGAGTTGATATTTGATTTAATTGGTATTAATGGAGGGAGGCCATGTATGATGATGTATCTAAACATCTTATCTAGAAGGAAAGCGATGAGTGCGGGCGAATTTCGCAATTTATGTTATGTGATGCCTGGGATGATGTCAATTCAAACGTAAGGCTTATGTGATCAAATATAATGAGAATTTTATTTTTCTTTTGCTCTTTGAACGTGCGTGCGGTTCATATCCTACACGTTTTTCATCCCCTCTCTCTTCCTTGACAAACTGCTATCGAGGAGGGTGATCATGTTACTGCCATTTGTTAAGTCTTGTGTGTTTCCAAATTCAGGGTTCAACTTTCTGACAATGCATCTTAAGGGTTGTTGGATCGTAGAAAAGAGGAAAAAAAATGAAAAGATAAATATTTAAATTAAAATGAAAATAAAAACAAAAATGTGAGACAAAATTTTTTTTTTCATGCTTTTTTATTTGATCTCAATCAAACCAAGACTAAAGCATGATTAACCTAATTAAAATTCAAACAGAAATAAAAACTTTCTTTAGAATAGAAATAGAGGGCCGTACCGTCCAAAAAAAAAAGAAATAGAGGGCCGCTTGTTTAAATTGCTTTAAAAAATTATTCTTAAAGAATTGACTTTTTAATATGTAGTCAAATTATTAAGATAATTATTATATATTTATTAATTTATTAATAATGTATTAATATATTCCTTAAAATTTCATTTTTAAAATATTTTATTAACTTATTCTACGGAACAATAATAAAAATATTAAAAAAAATGAATGTATTAAAACATTTATTGCATTTATTAAATATATCAAATATATTATATTTAATAAATATAATGCAGTCAAAAAATATAATAATTAATATATTGTAAGTAAAATTGAGTACCCAATAACATTAAATAATAAATACTATATATATATATATATATATATATATACTATAATAGTATATAGTCAAATTAGTAAGTATAAAAATCAAAATATAAATTAGTATATGTGTTTATATATTTATCAAATTATTCATATTATATTAGTATATATATGTATATTTAAGTTTATATATTTTACAATATGTTTCATAAATTAAATCTTTTAAACAATAATATAAATAATAATTATTAATGTGTGTTAGAATGAGTGAGATAGAGAATATGTGGCTAACACTTCTCATAAAAGAATTTACATAAGGGGAAAAAACCTCTAAACAGAGTAACTGCTGCAAACTTATATTTAGATCAAAAGTTTTAAAATTTAAAGACTTAACTTATTCAATAATTAGTTCATCCTAACTTAAATTTGATGTTGACTAAGTTATAAATTCTCAATAAGCACCTAATCAGAAGTTATATTTCCATCATTAGTTAGTTGTAACGAAATTATCAAAACATTTGTGATAACTTTATCATGAAAAAAAAATGGTTGGGCTGATTGATGGGAGCTATATTGGCTATTGAAACAGCAGCCAAGATGTACTGAATTAAACTATGGCTGGAATGTAACTCTTTACGGTTTAAGTGTTTAAAGAATGAAATTTAATCCCATGGGAATATAAGAAATAGGTAAATTAATTGTATAAAAAGTATTATGCATATGTTTTTTTTAATTGGTCACATTTTCAAAGGAGATAACTCATTTATTAGCCTCTCATGCTAATTTGATTATAGGTTTTTGTGGTGGGACTCTTTCTCACATTTTGTTTCAATCGAGTTCTATAGAAATAAGTTTAGCCTCCCAACTATAGATTCAAATAGTTTGGTTCTCCATGGTGCATGTGTTGGTTCTTTATATGCTATCATTTTGGTTTTATGAATTTCTTGGGATTCATCTAGTAGCATTGTGTTGGTTGTGTCAATCTAATTAGATATTACATTCACTTTTGTTTATTTTTTTCTCCCCTCTCTTTTGCTAAAAAAATATATAAATTATTTTATTTATATTTATAGTCATCCAAAAATATATATCTAAGAGAAAATTAGAGTATAAGTGTAATATGAAGTCTCATCTGAAATATGAATTAAAAGGTTGAAAATTGTAAAGTAAAAAAAATCTATAAATTTAAATTTTAAGATTTTGAATTAAATATAATATCAAATTTATTTATGTGTGTTCTGTTCTGGTATGATGGAAGTGTTCCGACGAATGTCGCCGGAAATAATGCTATAGGATCGGACTCTTCCCTGCTGATCTACGGTGGTAAGACCAGCGATTGAAGAGAAGATCACACTGACACGTGAACAATTGGGGTGCTGTGTGTGCCGTGTGGATGGATGAAAAGAGGGAGAGTAAGAGTAATCTGTGTGTACCTTTCATCATGGAGTATGCTGGTTTTATAGGGTCTCACCTGGACTTGGGGCAGGACATTCAATCTCCGGGATCCTCCTCCATAATGCCTAGGCCAAGAATCAGGGAATGATGACCGTCGTGCTTTAAATGAGGCCAATGATTGCTCCTTCGTAATCAAAGACAAAACCCCGATTGATGGAGCTAATTAAGGGGAGGATATCAGGATGGAATATTCGTATCCATAACAATGTGATTATATATTTTTGGTTAAAATGAATTACATTGATAATAAAGCGTGAAGTTTGAATTTGTCCCGTCACCCATGATCATGTTACCATCACTTAAATTGGTTAGAGCATCATTGGAAAGTGATTTTGATTTTCATACTTTCAAACGAAAATTTACTCATTCCAATATAAGGTAAAAGCGAAACAAAAATTAAAAAAATTAACGTGAACATAAATTTGGCGTTGATTTTACCGGCAGGAAAGAAGACCGAGAAAAGACCACATGCGTCATTGCATTGGCTTTGGCTAGTTTCTTCGATGCTTCTTATCCTTCCATTGTCATCTTCCACCCCCAACTACCCAAGACTTGTCTTCTTTTGCTGGGAAAATTTAATTTGCCTTCCTATTAATTATTATTATTATTAGGGGCGGCCGGTCAATTGTTTATGGGAAGGAAACAAAAAATACAGATGAGAGGACATATATATATATATATATATATATATATATATATATATTTTAAAAGAACATGTACTTTTTTCAATTTTTTGGTTAAAAATGTCTCTTCACTTAAAAATAAATGTTCACACGTTGCCTTCGGCTTTGCACATGCACGTCCATATGACTGCCTGTATGCAATCAGCAGAATTGTCCGTTGCAAAGTTCTCACTCCAATTACGTTTCTATTTGCAAATTAGAAAATCGAGAATAAGCTACACTGCTCAAATCTCATTTCAACATAAATATGCGACTCAAAAATTTAAGTGTGGTTTCAGTTAAATGGCGAATGAAAATAGAATTAGTATGTGTTTGATTGAAAATTTAAAGTTGGTTACGGATATACAATCGATTCTTATTTGAAGTAATTTTGAATAAATTTTGTGTTAAATTTAAAATTCTATATTCAATTTTATAATAAAAATATTCAAACATAAATCATATTATTTTAAAATTTATTTTAATTAAAATTAATTTTGTCAAGTTCCCAAATAAGTACCTAGACGCTAGCTTTAGCTTAAGTATAAAAACTATAAGGAAGGAGTTCCGTAAGTAGCTGATCGTTGTTACGAGTTTGAAGTAGGTGTTTGTTTTCATAAAATCATCTAAATAAGAAAAGGCAAAAAAGGCAAGTCTCGTTATCTTTTTCATCGTTTAGTTTTATATTAGAAGACTGAAAACATTTTTAAGTATGTGTTTGTTTTCATAAAATCATCGAAACAAGAAAAGACGAAAAAGGTAAGTCTTGTTATCTTTTTCATCGTTTAATTTTATATTAGAAGGCTGAAAACATTTTTATCATCATGATATATGTATAAAGACAAATTATGTACAAAATCATTATCATGGTGGTCGTTATTATTATTATTATTATTATGATCTTAGACAGTTTTATATTAAAACAATATGAGATATAACGAGATGTTTAGAAATTCTCAATAAAATACTCTTCTATCAAACTAAATTTTAAGAATTTTCAAAATTAAAATTTTAAATGTTTATATATTTTATTTTAATATTTTAACTATTGTTAAATTATTTTTATTGGTGAAATTAGTAAGACTTTATTAAAAGCTTGTAATTCATTTAATAGTTGTTTGTAAAGTTCAACATAATTAATAGATAGTTTTCTTTTCTTTTAATATACTGACCTATAGTCTGATAAAAAATAAATTGACCTATCGTTATGCATATAAAATATAAACGAATACAGTATCCCACTATTTAAAAAAAAAAATATAACAAAAAGTATATTTAACGACTAACCTCATTATTTTTAAGTATATCTTTTTCTTTTTCTTTTAGTGATACATGACATTCGTGGCATCGCTCATCATTCATCATATGCATTCATTTTATACATTTCAACACTTAACACGATCTATGATGGTATTTTATAATTTGACAGCGACCTGATATCAAATTCAAATCCACTAAATGCCTTTTATAATTGATAATTATTACTTATTTTCTTTGGAAACTTTACAATCCAATTATTTTCTCTGCCATCTTTAATTGTGAACCCAAATAAAGGATAATATTCATCGTATAGGAAGCTTTTCGCTAAACTGCTTTCGCATCATTCTTTCATCATTATAACGTGTAAGTAGCAACAATATTTTTAGAATCAGAGAAGCTGTTGTTGAATTGAATGGATAAAGATACTACTACTTTACGATTCATTATTTTAATTGTAATTGAATTAGGATTGAATAAATAATATATATAATATTATATAATATATGAAATATTAAATTAATATGCATTATATTATTTATAATGTCTTAGATAATAGTAATTAATAATAATAATAATAATAAATATTATACTTTTATAGTCTACAAAATAAAAAAATAACAAAAAGTATTTTACTATTTATATAAATATTTTATTAATGTCTACGTATATGCTAATCGAGAGATTATCTTAATACCTATTTTTCGTCCTTTTCTATTATTCATTTGTATGATTTTCATTTTTCCGCTTATTTTTTGTGCCAATTTTAATGATCTTTTTCACGCTTTTTATTTGTCATTTTTATGTCTATTTGTATTTTTTCACTAATTTGAAGTTTTTTTCTTCTTATTTCTTTATCCCATTTGCATCACTTTTTTTTACCTATTTGTTTGGCTCATTTACATTTTTTTTCTCAAGTGAATGATTTTCCTTTAGTATTTTCTCATTCATTGACATGTTTTTTCTTCACTCGTTTCGATACTTCTTCCCACTATTTTTTTTCTTACGTATTTGTTGGCTGTTTTCATTTTGTGAATTGTATTTTCTTCATTTCTTGCAGCCTGATTCAGTTTTTGTTGGTTGTTTTCATTTTATCAATTGCACTGTCATGCGACCAAGTCTTTCTGTATCAAACTTTCTGTTGCTCTGCTATTGCACATCTTGTGTCTTAGCTTAGCCCACTTTTATGATATTGAAAAAAAAATTGAAATGTTTATTTGATAATAATTATGTGTGTGTAATTAATGTTATTTGAGAAAAATATTATAAATATTGTTAGATTTATATTAAAAATTCTTCATAAAATAAAATAAAGTTAAAACAATGCATGGTACAAAGAATTAAACTTGTATATATACTATAATGTGAAGTTTTTAACTAACAAAGAATCAAACTAGTGTAATGTGAATTTCTTAACCAATTTAACAGCCATGGTTAATTAATGATCTAGTGGATGGACAACTCCTTCGTGCCCTTCTGGATCGGATGTACGTTGTATGGTGTGAATGCTCAAATATTATACTAATTATAAAAATTAAAAAAAATGATGAACGTGGAATCTAGTGGATATACAATCTGCACTATTTGCGGTGAGGAAGAAGAAATCATCATTCATCTTACATGCTATTGTTACTTGTAAAGTCGTCAGAAGCATTAATTTGGTTCGTTTCTCCTCTGCCCATTCATATTGAAGCGTCTTTGATTTCAAATTTTAATTAATGGTTGCAAATTATTCTTAAATCTGGAATGACCATTGGATTGCTGTGGCGCTCTTTGACTTTATTTGGGCAATAGTTTGGACTGGTAGAGAAACCAATGGGTGTTTAATAAAGGGAAATTATTGTATTCAAATTTTGTAGAAATTAAGCAAATTTAGTTCGATTACATTGTTCAGTTGCATCTGCTGCTACTGATGTTTCGTTTATTGGACTCCTTCCACAGCTGCTTAAGTTAAAGTCAATTTTGATTTATTAGTAATGAGAGATAACAGGTAAATTTGTTGCAGCAGCCTCCAAGCTTTTATCCCAGAATGTTGCAGAAGCATTAGCTATCTAAACTCCAATATTATGGTCCTTAATTAGATATAATTTAAAATATCACCCATGGATTTCTTGAAAAATTTCTTAAGTAAAAATACTATTTTTTATAGTTTCTTTTTGATTGAAGTAAATCTATGTGACAACAAAAATTTCTTAAAAATAAAATATATATCTTTTGTAAAAAATTATAAGAAATTATTTTTTAGCAATAACAAATAATATTTATCTGATACATAATAATACTATAATTAAACTATAATTAAGTAAAAATAAAAAATAAAAGTATTAAATTTTTAAAATTTCTTAGAATTTCTTATTATTAACATAAAATTGTGTATGAATTTATTAAAGTGACATGATACTTTGGGATAAAAAAATAATGTGAGAATCAAAAAAATAATTTAAGAAATTTATTTTTAAAAAATCATTAAAAATACTTTTAGAGCTCTCAACTTTTTTTTTATTATGAGCAAAATGAAAAATGTTAATTATTATATAATTATTAGTTTTTGTTAATAGAAAATTTCGTACACATAATTTATCTTTTTTTTTTTACTTTACTCCCTTAATCAATCTTATAAATTCTTTTCAGAGGTTTGAACTTAATTGCTGCCGAATTAGAATCAGATTGTTCACTGCTGCTGCAAGCATGGAAAAGACGGGCATGGAACAATAGTTGGTGACTAAAATATACACCTTGTCGGTTATCTTTTACATAGTGCTCATTAACACATATTGGCAGGAAAAGTAATAGTGCTGCTTTTTATGTAGCAAAAAGTTATCTTTTCCATTTCATGATGTTGTATCACTTGTATGCATGGCTGGATGTTAAACCACCAAGATTGGATGCTTTTTTCTCTTATAAACTTAATTCATTCTAATAATATATATCATATCTCACCTTTCAGAAAAGAAAAGAAAAAATATGGAGGGCTGTTTTTAATTTGAAATATATCGGAAGGAAAAATCAATTTAATTAATCACGTTACTTTTTTATTTTATAGCAAATTAGTTTGGCTTTAAAATTTTATACTTATCAAAAGAAATTAAGATAAATCCCAAAAAAATTATACAAAAATAAAGTCAAGGATCAAGTATATAGCATATCATTTTATTTTCCATATCATCACTTCAAAGTTGAGTGTGTTAGCTCCGACATGTTAAGTTTTATGTCAGGATATAGAGTAAAATATATCTAATAGGACACAACACATTGTGCATGTCATGACACGAGTATACTAAGACTTAAAAATAAGTTATGAGGTTGATCTAGTTGGTAGGAAGAAGAAAAGTGAGAAAAGAGGTTTGAATCTTTTTACTAACAATATTATTAACTAATATTGATCATGAAAATAAAGGTGAGTTAAAAAAGTTATTTGTTTTCATTTTAATTCTTTTAAATAAAGATTAGATCTTTGACTAGTAGAGGAAATCAACATACACTAAAATACTTAGTTGATAGAGAGAAATTTGGAGGCAACGCCCATTGGAAGCTATCATAAGCAAAGGGAGTGAGGTGTTGAATGAGGAATCGTTCTTGGATATTTTTACGAATGAGAATTTGTGCGTGTGTAAGTGATCCAAGGAAGAAAAAAAAATCAATATAAAAGATATGAAAAGTGTTAATTTAAATTTATTATCAATTAAAGAATTTACAATTTTAAGATGACCATCTTAGCACATGTTTAAATTGAAGTTAAAAATATTGTACATGTGTTCTAATACAAATTCAATAAATAAAAATAAAATAAAAGTAAAAACAAGGATGTTAATTCTTTGGCAAAATTACTTGTCTCAAAAGTATTTTTGCACTTTAAAAACAAACATGCACTTAATAAATATATTTGTTTGTGATTCATATTCAAATCCAAATTTCATTTTCTTTCTTACTCATGTTTTTTTGTATTTTATATAAGGAGAAGAAATATCACATTACAAGCTTTCAACATGATTATCTGTTCTAAAGCTATCGATAATACTAATTGAGTGTTGTAATTGATTATATTCTTACACTTAGTTTTAAAATAAAGTATATCTATATATAGATTTAAAAAATCGCATAAAGAATATATTTTTTATACCATATAAATTTTTAGTAACACTTATTTTTAATTTATAAAATAAAACACATTATAATTTAAAATATTACGCTATACCAGATTAAGAATAATTTTGTTCATTTATTTAAAAGGTCTTAATAGACTTTTATCAAACCTAGACTTTTAAGTCCGTTAAACTTTGAAAATCGGGATTTAGATTCGATAAGTAATCTACGTTCAGACCCTGTACTGTAGTGTCAATTTTATCTTAACACATTTCAACCAATATAAATATTCGTGTTTGATTTCTATTTTATTTTTAATTTGAGATTTGACTTGACAAATGGATCTTTCAACACACGTGACAAATTATTATTGAGTGAGCACACCCGTGAAGTTACAGTACAATATTTGTGATTTTAATCTGTGTCCATTATGTAGCGAGAGAATTTGAAAAAGAAAATTAATAAGTCTCAGGATTTAAGATTTGTCTTTTGTCAACTTTAGTACTTTATGTCATTTTCAGAAAGAACTTTCAAATTTTTAACATATGAACAGAATTATATACATAAAAAAAATGTTTCTACTTATCAACTTATCCAATTAAATTATACGACTTAAGGTTTTATAATGCATTTTATCTATTTTTCTTCTCTCTCTTTTTTAACTGTGTTGTAAACTTAAAACACAACACAGTGGAGATTTTCCTTAAAAAGTAAAGGAGACAACAAAGTGTACGTAAAAAGTGATCTTCAACCTAAAATTAGCTTAATAATTTAAGGTGGTTATTTTATACATTATTTTATTCAAATTTTAATCTATCACACGAGAGATGTTATTCAAAAGTATTTAAATTTAAGTTTTACATGAGGTAAGATTTGTCAAAGAATGGCATAATCCCATCCCTCCTCCCACCGTTCACTTTCGTATTCTTGAGTTTGAATTTGCTTAGGTTGGCATGTCTATTGTTTTTTTTTTTCAAGTAATTTTAAATTAAGTATCTAATACCATTTGAATAAAATGGTCTATTATTATCTATTAGAGTAGATTATCATGTTTCCTTTGTATTGAACGGGACCATTATTTAGATATTATCTTTAGTGCATCTCATTAACACAATCTTAGCGTGACCATTCATTATATATTCGATGATTCAATCATTCAATCCACTTATTAGTTACTTGCATAAACTTATTGTTTAAGTAGATAGTCCACTTAATCACATTAATGTGTGTTTGAAAACTCCTTGAAAAAAGTCAAAAATCACGGCATTTATAGTACAAAATTTAGAAGCTATGACTAGAATCTTACTTTTTAGTTTTTATTGAATTTTGAAAAATCATATCTGGAATTGGAGAACAAACGCGCTCTGAATGAATCGAAGCCTCGAAGAAATTTATAAATGAAAGAAAAAAAAAGTGAAGAGGGATATTCATCATGCTAATGTTTTTTGGGCGCATAGGAATTTAATCTACGAAAGTTGGAGATGGACTATGGGAAAGCCGGTTTGCAGAAATGGGCTTGAACTTTGCTACTGACCCTACATAAAATTAACAGTAGGACATTTGTATCCTGCACTACCCAATTCGAATCCTACACACCCAAGCAATTTTGTAAAGACCAAATTACCCTTAACGACTTTTCTGACCGCGCACCCCTAACACTTCACCCATCTGATTTGTTCACCTCGAAAGCGCGACGACAACCCTTGAAACGCCCTCCTAGCACCACCCTGCTCCCTCCTCACGCCACCTCGTTCTCAACCCTTGTTTATGTTTCAGGCAATAAGAGGAAAAGGAATTGATTTTGGGGTCAAATTGTTATGGTTTCAGATCAAAATTCCAGAACAAATCCAGAAACAATGTTTTCTAGAAAATGTATTCCGTAACATGGTATATTATTGTCTTCTGGGACGACAATTTGGGATACTTTTTAAGTTTTCAAACATCATTTCAGATTAGAGAGTCCAAAAGTGCTCACGTTGCGTTACAGAATGTCCACTCCAGAATTCAGGTTAAGTTCTGGAATAGACTTTCCAGATTATATAAAAAACCTTCCCAAAACACCTATTCCGGATAATGGTATACATATTCTGAATTGCGTGTTCCAGAACAAATATACCTATTTCTAGAATAGGTATTTCGTTGTGTTTGGGAATCGTCATTCCATGACATTAAAAAAAAAAAAAAAAAAAAAAAAAAAAAAAAAAAAAAAAAAAAAAAAAAAAAAAAAAAAAAAAAAAAAAAAAAAACTTTCATGATACCTTTTTCCGGATACTGTTGCAACTATTCATTTTTTGGAAAAGCTTTATCCAAAAAACAAAAGCTAAATAAAAAATGAGAGAAAACGCACCGTTAACAATATGGATATGGACCCAACCTCAACTGGAAGAAATCAATAACGGAGATGTAACGCGATGACGAAAGAAACTAACGGCAGAAAGTTATAATGTCTGAAAGGAAAGAGGGTAATTTGGAAATATTTTAAAATTGAGAGGTGAAAGAGATTCAAATAGGGGAATGCATGCCCAGAAGGAAGGAGCCCCATCCTGCTAAGAAGTCAAGTCAGCAACAATGTTTGCTTCAGGAGAAAGAGACACAATGTTCCACCATTTATTTATCAAAACTTTCTTTGATGTCCTGAATAACATCCCTATGGATTTCATTTTCGTTTGATGTCCAAGATTTCTAATGATTTTTTTTTATGTTTATTATATATTTTATTATTTAATTTGTTGAATACTTTCTTTAAAATAATATGACTTAAACAAAAAATCAATCCAATACAAATTATCGAATTTCAATTTTAAACAAAATGGTGAATTAAATAATTTTCCATATAAATTAAAATAATTGTCTGATTATTATTTTTTCTTAAATGATAACACTTTTAAAATTTTCTTTAAGCCTGTTCTGTTTTCAATTTATCATTTTAATCATTATTTTTAAATTAAATTTCAATATTTTAAAATAAATTAAATATCATAATAAAAAATATTTATTACAAATTTTAATTATAATATAAATTACGAATTAAAAATTAGTTTCTATTGTAAATTTTATTATATAAATAAACATTTATTTATCTTATGCACGGCTCAAATTAACTAAAATATCAGTTTATTCAAAACCCATTCAGTCTAATCCATGACCAAACCACCCCTCCTTAGTCCTTATATTATACCCTTGTCCTTATCTTGCAAATAATGTAAATGTTATTTGATTCTCTTAAATTCTGTTTAATCCTAATTTCACATCGCCGTACTGTTTGGTAATCCTATTCAACTCATAAGAAGAAAGTAGCAAATTTGATAAACCATCACATTGTCAGCATTTGCAAAACTATGTCGTTCCAGGAATCAATTGGGCCCGGCAGACACCAATGCAGGCAATCATTCTGGACCTTAGCATTGGGCTTTGGGTGGAAATGGCGATATGGACCTGGATGCCCATCGGGCCTCAACAGTGAGAGCCCAGTTGTGTCCAAAAGTTTCAAATTGTTGGCACTTGAATTCTTAGTCTTGTGAAACTCTTCAAGTTCAATGCCTCTGATGATGGAATCAACATAACTCACTTCTACCTGGTCATCTTTGAAGGGCACTGTCCTATTGCAGTAGCCTCCACTGAACCATTCCCCATTCTCAAAGTGGTCTGGTGTGGTGGTTCTGAAGAACACAACTGCTTTGTGTTCTGAGTGTGTCATGAAGTCAAAAACCTGCTGCAATGCTTTACGGTACGCGTGTTCGAATCCCACCTCGGTTAAATTTTTTCCATGGCAGTTGTGGCAGCCTGTTAAAGTGTTGTTTTCATGGTATATTGCTGTCTTGAGAAACCATTTGCCACCTGCGATTACTACATAGTCAAAATTCTTGTATTGGTTGGTCCATTTGTCGTCCAGAATGTCGAGATAAAGCTGTATTTCTGAAGAGGAAACTCCATTCATGTCCTCAAAGATATCTGCTTTGATAAGGAAAGGAGCCCATATCACTGACAGTGTGAAGTTGTGGGAAGGGAACTTCCATATCTTTGATCTATATTCCTCATCATGGTACACCTCATCAGCTGCTTCCACCTGCAGCACACAATCATTTAGTCCTATCATTACACAAATCTACAACTACAATGCCACAATTCTAATGCCCCTAACTGGTAAAATAATGCATACCTGTGAAAGAAGCAATTGAACCAGCAAAATCAATTCAACAAGAAAATGTTTAAGTTGTTGAATATGAAGTTTAGACTAGAATACATATATACGGAGTAATGGATATTTATTGAAAGACACCTGGTCTTTACACTGGTTCCACAAATTAAATGTTCCATTCATGGTTAGTAAAAGTTTAATTCTCCCACACAAAATGTGGTTTTCACGCTAATGATCAATGATCACAAAATTAATCTTAAAGATCTGGTTAGTGGTGCGTGTAAAGTATTTCCACATTCAGGTAGGTAAAGTTGTTTGAAAAAAGACACCAAACTATCATGCAAGCAGTGGACCAACCATACAAACACAAGCTGTTTTCCACAATCCTACTTCTACAGCTTTATTAACAACGACATATCACTATCCTCAAAAGGACATTGCAGTGCAAGCTGTTGAACCTTGTTTCTCATAAATCAAAATTTGAACAACTCTTTCAAATGATTACTTATTAGCTGTAACCATGCTTCATGATCAATGGGATAGAAACTACACCAACTATCTATGCAACTAATTAGATCAAATCACAATATCACATGAACTAGACCCGGTATGGCATTCACAGGCCCCATTTCTAAAACTTTTGGGCACTTGGCTTTTATTGTAAAATACAAAAGGGAAAATAAAAACAGGAAACATGTTATTAAATAAATTTCTTATGATTTGACAAGCCAACGAAGAGGAAAACATGAGTGTTTCCAAAGATGAGTAAAAAGAAATTGACACCAAAGTATTACTAGTAACATGAAACCATCTCATGTCCCCCAGAGGGACCAAGAATTAAGAAAACTACTGAGAAGTTCTACAAAAAGAAAGTTAGAACAGAGACGAGCGAACAAGATGTGTACTTTCTCAGTAAAAACCAAAAGGCCAAGCATGTAAAATTTGCAATTGTTTAGCAGAAGAAACTAATTGTACCTGGGAAAGAATGCAAAGTAAAGATTGCACATGGTTGCGAGAGATGGAATCACCAATAAAGGCCCATGATTTATCCCTCATCATGTCAAGGAATTTCTTTGGACTGAACTTGGGTAATTCACAACCCCTTGGGTTCCACCTCCAATAAAGGTACCCCGAATCAGGACGTCCATTCCTCATGCAGTTTTGATGATCTTCAATCACACGGCAGCTCTCATTAGTGTACATGGGACCATTTGGGTCCGGCACCCAATCTCCCACAAAAAGATCACACTTCTCTGCATCGAAATATTTCAAAGGAATTTATCAACTTTGCATCACATATTTATCATAGATTTAGTATTTTGGCTTCTCAATACAAAGGAAGAAAGAACCTTATTCTAGCTTATAAATATAAAAAAATGTATATGAGAAAAAAAAAATACCATGATCCATGTGCTTATATTATGCCCCATTATTGTTCTGATCAGTAATTTGAAAGAAGGCAGGGAAATTAAATACTTATTTAAAGATTAACAGAGAAGAAGACAAGTTTCCAAAATCCAGAAACTAGAAAGCTTCAGAATTGGCACATTCCGTGACAAAAACCATGGCATGCAGAACTGAAAGATAGAATGGTTCCAAACAGCTGAAATCTCGAAAAAGAATCAGAAGAAAGAAGTAGAAGTCTCTTTTATATTGTATTTTTTTTAATGGTAAACGTGTATGAAGCATTAAAATACAAACCCACTTAACATGTGGATCATCTCTGAGAGAGAGAGAGAGTTTTATGCTCACAAGTCACAAGTCACAATGGTACCATCCAAATTCCAAATAGAGTAAGAAAGATAGAGGATGAATCATGTATGTCGTTTTGTACTAAAAGGATCTAAAACACATTTTGCAGACCGTGCATGTATTGCAGATGAACTATATCTTCTACTACAGTACAAAGACATGAAATTTGTGTTACCTCGGGGAGAGGTTTGGGTCTGGTTTGGCGGAAAATGAAGAGAAGGAGGGGGCGGAGAGGGAAAAGAAAGAATGGGTAACTGTACTATTGCGTTTGCTGCAAGAGGAGGAGGATTATGCACCACAGATGACAAGCTGAATGAATCGGTGAAGAAGAGGAGGCGAATGGCGAGACCCACCAAGAGACACGACAATGCCAACTTAAGGAACACATGAACATGATGATGGCTGTGCTTCTGGGCGAACAATGGATTCAAATCAGACTTGGTTTCCTTCACCATCTCGTTCGTGTGTGTGTGTGTCACTCCTCACTCCCAAGAAACGAATATCTCTGAAAATAAAAAATAATAGAGGCTGGCGTCAGTGGCGTGAGCTAGTTAGCTATCACTTTCTCAAAACAAACCGAACGAACACGGTCACGGTCCTATCAAGAGTTACCAAGTAAAGTAATTGTGAATAGAAAGCATTTTAATAATGTTCAAGGACTACTACGTGTTTTCTGCATACTTCTTCCACTTGTTCTGTTCTGTGTGCTATCACTTGGCGACAAGGCACTGTTTGGGTTGGGTAAATGTTAAACAACACATGCACAGTTTTGACTCGAGTGAGATCCATAATAATAAAGAATATAAATATAAAATCTTGTTAGGATAATAAAATAATAAAAGAACTGGGCACCAAGTGAAACTTCTTCTGTGCTGTGCTGTGGTCAGTCCCACTCCCCAGCCACAGGGAGGGGAGAATGTGTGTCATACGTACACAATATAATAAATGAATATGTTGTTTGTGTTTTTTTTTATTCCTCACTACTCTTTCATCAGGGTTCGATGTCATGTCACGTGCTGTCATATGCTTCCATCTTAAATTATACAATTGTAGCTATGAGTGAAAACCTGAGCTGTCAAGGAATTGTCATAAATCCAATTAATATATAAATACACACACATATATATATATATATATATGTATGTTTATGTGTACTTCAAATTAAATAAATAATAAATACAGTATCTTTTACATTTTGTACAAAAGTTATTTTTAAAGGAATTTTATCCTTTAAATTAATCACAGCACGACAGCAGTATTTAAGGGATGTTTGAAATAATATCCAAGAAATTCTATGTGACAGACCAAAATCCTCCTAAGCCCTAACCACACTCGGGTTTGCTTAGAAGGAACGTTTTTGCAATTGTCATTGTTGTTTTCTTACCAAGTATTGGTCAAACTGTCAATGTTGCTCAAATTAACAAACTTAAAATTTTCGGCTTTATTTTACAAATGATGAAGATTATATGATATATATGTTAATTCAGCGAGAGAAAAAAATGATACATATGTTAATGACCTATCCATAAAAGGAACAGTGGTCAAAATACAACACTTTTTAAAATTATTTGTCAATCTGCCACACCACCGAAAGAAATTGTGCATATGCCACATGGGCTAATTCGCAGGACTATTAGGCGAATTAGGTGCATTAGCTGACAGTCCTTTTTTGCCACGTGACAATCCATAATTGGTTACCTATTTTGGTAGACAGGTCAGCGAATTAGGTGCTGATCGGGTAATGTCTGATTGGACAGGACAGGACACGTGGCAATTGGATACATAATTTGCCATGGCTTGTAGCGAATTAGGTAATATTTGATAAAAATTTTACTGAATAAAAATAAAATTTAAAGATTTAATAAAAAAACAATAAAAGATTTGATTTAGTAAAAAAATGAAAAGATTTAATAAAAATATGAGGTAAAGTTGATACAAATATATGGAGCGCAAGTATAATTTATATATATAAAAAAAAATGATATACTCATTCTGTCTATTTGCTATACCTTCCTCCAACAGATTGAATTGCAGTTTGAATATGTTTTCTGCTGTACTCACAAATTTAGGATTTGAATATGCATTAAATCCATTGCACCGAAATATCACACTTTTCCAAAGCAATTATTGCCACTTTCATATGAAGATTCATTTTTGTTGGATAATTTCACACTGAAATATACACACTTATTAGCTTAGAAAGCACTACTGATCAAATAATTTAACCGTGGCATTGGGCACAGAATTCGGCGGGCTCGAAAGTCCAAATTGGCATAGGCGCCAAAGACATTAGCCACTACGTTTTTTTCTTTTCAAAAGCTAATTTCTCATCCATGTCATCAATCCGCATGCAACTTTACCTCACATCTGAACCGTGCATTCCTCATATTTTTATTAAATCTTTTCATTTTTTTTTACTAAATCAAATCTTTTATTTTTTTTTTATTAAATCTTTAAATTTTATTTTATTCAGTAAAATTTTTATCAAATATTACCTAATTCGCTACAAGCCATGGCAAATTATGTATCCAATTGCCACGTGTCCTGCCCTGTCCAATCAGACATTGTCCGGTCAGCACCTAATTCGCTGACCTGTCTACCAAAATAGGTAACCAATTATGGATTGCCACGTGGCAAAAAAGGGCCACCAGCTAATGCACCTAATTCGCCTAATGGTCCTGCGAATTAATCCATGTGGCATATCCACAATTTGTTTCGGTGGTGTGACCGATTGACAAATAATTTTAAAAAATGTGGTATTTTGACCACTGTTCCTCCATAAAACACAAGATTCTGTGAGTATCGTATTCTGTCGTAATCTTTTTTTTTTATTTTGTCGTAGAATGCGTGATCGCATCTAGAATTTCTTTATATTAATGATTTCATTAATTCTCATAGCTTTATTCTCATAGCTTTTCCCAATCTCATCTCATTTTCTGTCATTTCTTAGGCGATAAAATATATATAAAAAAATTTCAGGTTAATTCCCTTTCTTATTAGAGACGGTCCCACGTAAGAACCTTAAGACTCCTTAATAAATTTAAATGAAGACAGTGTCTTTAAAAATAGATAATTCATAGTTTCGGGTTTAAGCTACGAATTTGACAAGTTCACAGTCCACATGTCAAAATTCTGGTGAATTCTAACATGAAGTCAAAAATTAAGTGTTCACCAGTGAGGGAGTAGAATGACTTAAAAAAAAAAAAACCTGCTGATCTAATTGTCTTTCTTAAATCTCAACCATTAAATATTTTATTAATATATCTTACAATTATGTTTATTGCTTCACGGGTGTACCTCAAAATAAACAACTTCATGTTAAAATTCACCCAAAACTCTTGGAAATTCAAATAGCATAACACACTAAAAATCTTCGTAGGTTCACGTATACTATATTACTATCTGAGCAAGGATCAGAATTACTAATCATTACAAATCCCGATGCCTCCAAGCCAAATTAAGATTGTAGTTTCGGAGTAGTATTTGTTTTAGCTTTGTAAGAGTTAGTTGTGCTGATTGAAAAAAGAAAGAAGGAAGGAATTTTCGTAATAGGGTGAAGCAGTAGTTAACACTAAAAAAGGCTTACATTTAGCTGTTGTGGGGACCAAATGCTTCATCAACGATCCCATCATGGTCCACATTTTAGTTTTTTTTTTCTTCTTTCATGTTCAGCGATAATATTTTTTTATAGAACGATACTATAACCTCTCAATTTAAATATTAGGGTGAATAATAGTATTTCTTTTACATAAATATTGTTGTAATGTAAACGGAAGAAAGTTTAAGGCCACCACAAAATTGGTCATAAATATTATGGTTTAAGTCTCACTATCCTCTGATGTGCCGTGCACTGCAAAAAATCAAAGCGAAACCTGAAAGTTCAAGGCCAGCTCAGAGCCTCATACTCTACAGCTATACATCTTTTTCATTATTAATTCATTGTATTTGAAAAAAGAAAAAAAGGATGCAGGCAAGAGGCATCCTGTTATTAATTTTATTCGAACCATTTATTGTGTTCTTCACTTCTTCTATCTATCTCTATATGACTATCTGGTTGGATTACACCAGCAACCCTTTTGATTTTTTTTTTCCTTTTCATTGTCAGTTGGAAGGATTTGGTATGCTACACTGTACGAAAAATAAGTTAATCTCATTTTCGAATGTAAAAAAATCCAGGAATTCCATTGTGCTTTTCGTTTCATTTTTTTTCTTTCTTTTTTAACAATTCGACAAAAATTCAAATAGTTCCCCTTGTATATAAATATACAATAAAAAATATTTTTTTTTGCTTTATATAAAACCCTAACACAAAAAAACACGTTATTGTTGCGTTAATTTTTAATTTAACACAACAAAAACAATTTTCTATTTTTGTTATTTTACAAAAAAAAAATAGAAGCTTGTTTCTTTCTTTAAAGGATATATATATATATATATATATATATATATATATATATAAAAGTGTGGAATAAGAAGGTAAGAATAAGATGGGCCTATTCAATTCTCCAAACCAGTGGGACTCCACTCATAATTAGTCCTCTTGAAATTTGTTCTCTGCACTCGCTGTGTGTCAACTCAGATTTGTATCCTAATAATTTTCATTTTTCCACTGTTTTCTCTTCTTTGCCATAAAAATTACATATAATCAATCGATTACATTACAGGACCACTAAACAGGAATATGGCGGAAATTTTGAACATTGGACAAAAGCAGAGTTCTAGGTGATCCTGCTAATCATCACCAACAGTTACGAACTTATAAAATGTCAATTGGTCTTATAAGTGTAACTGAAAAAAGGTGGACAAAACGGAATGCAATGATAAGTAAAGAACCAAGGCCATGACAACTGAACTTTGTCTCTCTCAGTTATCTTCATCATTAACAGCAAAAATTAACAACTCTGAAAAAAGCAGTCATCTTAAAGATTACTAAGCAACAACTATGAACCAACTAATTACCCAATTGCTTGCTAAAAAGTAATAAAAGCATACTATCATAACAGACCCACTGCCTATTATTAGTGAAACCTAAATGAAATTCATAAACAAGGTACGTTTGGGGTAAAATGTCAAATAGTATGCTGCTAATACTTTTCCATTTATTGTTAATTATGCTGCAAACACGCATTGCAATTGCAACTGCATTGGTCTAACTAGCTATAAGCCTGTGGGTCTGCATCATGTGAATTAACTGATGAAATAGTACAAACTTCAACTATTGAGTGCATGTTGGTTTTTTAATTGCAAACTGACATTTAGAGCAAAATAAAGTTTTCAAAAACATCTACATCCTTCCTTTTACAAAATTGAGTTTATAGACCGTTAAATTTACTTTAGAATTCATGCATCGCATTTTGAACTGAAATACTAGCTAGTCTGCAGTATGACGTTTCCACCAACGTCAAGTAATAGGCATGGTTATTTTCTAAACTGCCCCACCCCACCACAGGGTCAATTATTCTAGAATGTAGGAATCATACAAAATTATAAATCAAATGGCAGATGAATGACCTGGCACAGGCACAATTAAACTATGTGACACAATCAAGTCATAATTCTTGTTTTAGTTTGTTTTTTCACTTCTTAACAATAAGATACAAAAAGTAAAAAAAGTTACATATATTATTTACATTTTTTCTTAATAATAAGATACAAAAGTAAAAAATTACATATTTTATTTACATCTAATCAAAATGCGTGCACACAAGGTAGAAGAAACCACAGTAATAATCTTGCTCCAGATCATAAAATAAAAAAAACATTTCCATGATTCACTTAGAAATGCGTAACTAAAACAAACTGATCAAGGAATAAAATCAAATTTTTACACGTCAAATTCTACACTAGATGCAAGACTTTCCGCATAATTACTTTTAACTTTCCCTAAGACTACCTGATATCAAGCATCGAACTTCTAATGCAGTTTTTTTAACCTATAGAAAAAAAAAAATCACACATTAAATATATAGTATAAAATCAAGCCATGCACAAAATCACTTGAACTTAGTCATACAATGGAAGAATTTCAAGTAATCTTGCAAATATTTCCAGCTTTTTCCACTATCAGGGGTCCCAAATTATGTTTCTGAATCAGAAGGATGGAACAAAATTCACTTTCTCCCAACTGTCGCAGAAGCTTTCTTTCCACATTTTGCTTATGTAACTGCTCTAGGCGCTTTCATGCCAAATCCATGCTTTACTTTCTCCACTCTGTTAAATTGTCAAAAAAGCATGGCTTGAATCGAAAAATATCCCAACTGAATGCTCTCAAAGATTAATAAAATATAATGCAATATCAACAATTGTATAAGAAGTCAAACACTGGAATCATATTGAAAATATTGAAAGCTAGAGTAAACACCATCATGTGGAATTAGGCTTATGTAATGTACGAGAAAGAAAGAACAATCAATCTGGTGGAAAAGATAGATAAACTCCTCGATCCTAAGCCTCAAACAACATACGACCATAAAACTGTGAGAGTAAACTTTAATAGCTGGTCATGTGTCATGTGCAAGCACAAGATAACAATATACAATGCATGATGGAATAAACAAATGTCTGATAAAACATCAGAAATATATCAAGACTTTCCCCCTAGATCACCAGTACCAAAAATTACCCAACTTTTCAGCTCCTGTATTTTCCTCTCTCACTAAAAATCTTTGACAAATAAAATGTGAACACACACACACAAAAAAAAACCTCAAGTATATTCTCTCCCTTCCAGTCTTCCATAGCACAACAATTCAGAAACTAGTAGCTGCAGCCTGCTACAAAACTGTGCATCCCATCACTTGATAAATCTATGATGATATGCAACATGTTGATTGTTTTCCTTCTAACCTAAGAAACCTCTATACCAATTCAAAATATTACAAAGACTCCACATGTATCTTGGAAACCTCCTGGCTCCATCCAATCTAGGGCCCAAGATGACAGGCAACTGTTAAAATGTAGATTGCTAGTAAAAGGGAATGAACCTGGCTTTTAGTAAAGTAGCAATAACTATTTGGTAAAACACTATCATCGCCAAGTATATAATAGGAACAATAGTAGTACATTAAACAAAAAAAATAGACATTTATTGGAGAATAGAAACAGAATAGCACTTACGTTGGTGCAAGTTTGCCAAGGCTGTCCAGCTCTTCACCTGTGTCTTCATCCAGGACTCTCCCAGAAATATCGATGATATAAGATCTATCTCTATCTGAGGGGAGTCCTCTCCCAGCTAGCAAATCTAAGTCTTTTTGGTGAAGTTCCCTACCATTTACAAAAACACCAGTATTTCCACCAGAACATTTGTCTGGCAAGGGATGATTGAACTCTTCTATAAATGGCTGCAGGAGAAATCACCTTGCTTAGTTAACATGATTGGGCTATGTCTATAAGCATTCAACCAACAGATTGTGATACAATGGTATAACTTACAGGAATTATTCCAAGACAAGGCCCTCCCATGACACCCCAAAATCCAGCCCGAAAATCATACCTGCACAAGGGGAAATCTGTTAGTGCACCATATAAGCAATCAGCAGAAAATTTATAATTTGTTCGAAATTGACAATATAATACATCGAGAAATATTAATTCTGTATTGGGAAAAATCCAGACAATGTTGAATTGAGAAAGAAATGAAAAGGGGATTTTTTTCTTTCGATTTTTTTGTCCTTTCTTTTTCGACTATCTACTCTCCCCGGCTAAGCCGGCAAAAGGGAATCTAAGCATGAAAGTCAACTTTATTTTGTCAGTGAACACATACTAAAGACAACTGCAATTTAACTGAATCCACTAACTACAACAGGAATTTATTGAAGCTCTTTGATATATCTCAATCTAACATAGCATCAGGAATAAATGGTACGGAAGATAACAGCTGACCATAAACTTATAAAGCATACTAACCAATAATTTCCAGGCTGGATTGTTCCCGCTAGCTTTTCAGCCTTCTTGACAACACGATCTGACAAGGGCTGCCCATTTACTGTAACACTGATTTTGCTACGATCATCTGTATGATTAGACCGGGAGAAATCTCGGAAGTTTTTCTTGATAATATTTGCAAAAAATGATTCACCACCTCTGGTGGATCTAGGATGATAATGTTCTCGGCTAGCATCTCCAGAATCCTGGGAAACCCCATTGTTTGAATAATCATGGACATCCATCTCAGTTGCAAGTGCTGTCTCTTTCAAAGAATTTTGACGCGATGACATCTTGTCCACTTTTGTCTTGTCTTGCTCTGAGCGACTACTTTGGTTTCCTTTTCCAAAACGATTTACTGCATGGTTATTATTGGAGTAATCAAAATACTCCTGCAGAGGTGAACCAGCAGGAGGAGATAGAGAGTCTGTAGTTGGCCGATGAATGGACTTAGTGGCTTCCCTTGGAGCGATCATTGTTTCTGGACTATTTTCATCTTCAGATGTACTAAGTGATGAAGAATGAAAACTCGGAATCTCCCGGGACTTGTTAGAGTTCAAAGCAACCAGAGAAAGAGGTTCCCTGTCTACTGAATGAAAATCATAACCAGAATAATCATCAGATGAAAAGTTAGCACCAGTCCTATTCACATGACCTCGGGAATGTGACGTGTGGCTACTCACAACCTCATTAGAGCTATTATCACCTCTTGAGGAAGCTCCCTTTGTTTCTAAATTAGGAGAAATAACCAGCTTCTTGTTGGTGACAGCGAAGCTGATTTCTGTAGAACAAGCCCCGCATTGCACCTTTTGCTGATGATTTTTCACCAGAACCAATGCTTTTTTAGGCAGTAGCAGCAACTCATAACAATTATGACATGAGATGAAGGGTGAACCACCAGCTACAGGATAGCAACGCTGGCTACTACTAGCTATCTTTACTTTGCGAGGACGGCTTCGAACAAAACCACCCATCTCAGAGTTGACATCACTAGCCCATCTTGCGCGTAATTGTTTTTCACGATAGGTCATAGGAGGAATGGCAGTTCTAGAATTATGAACATGTGGACCAAATGCCCCTGGGATCTCATGATGGTATAACATAGGATCATTTGGGGTATCCGGGAATCTGCTGTTAATGAATGAAGCAGGTGGCGCTGGCACCGAACCTCTTCGTTTGTTATCATAGCAATGGAAACAAGAGCAAGTAGGTGGGTGAAGCATTGCATTATGAGAGTATAGTTCACATAAATCTAGATTAGTATCAACATACCGTCCGGGATAGTAGGGATGCAATGGTTGTTGTGGGAACTGGTGTGGACCTCTCCTCAGCATTTGCGATGCAAAAGGATCCCCGTAACGATTTGGATTATGCATTGAAGGAGGGAAGTTGGGCATAGCCATGTCATGACCACTTGCATAAGAATATGGATCATGATGATAATTGAAATGATTGGAACCTGCCACATGCTTATCAGTGCCAAAAAATTGCCTTGAAGTTCTGTTCAACCCTGATGATCCATTTGAAAACCAAGGATCAGAGCCACCATAAGGATGAGGATCTGGAGGAAGCATCCTTTCATCAGGAAGAATCTTTTCTTTTGGGTTGTGAACAATTTCAGAAGACTTACTGATGTGAACCTTTAACTCATCCAGTTTCCTTAGAAGCTCAGCTCGATCCTGCTCAAGGTGCTGAACCATGTTCGCACCATCTGATTCTTTATGACTCCTCCACGATTCCATATAGTTACTAGAAAAACTAGAGAAGCCATTCGAAGGTCCCTCGTCAGGATATTTTGAAGTTGAAAATCTCACATTTTCAATATCAGCTCGTGGCTTTCTCCAAAACCCCTCCATCTCACTTCTCTCTCCATTCTGCCAATTAGAAATTCTCCCAGAGAATTTGGACCCGTTCTCACGACCAATTTGAGACTTGGGTGGTTCCTCCTGTTCTCTTCCTATGGTTTTACCCAGTTCATCTTTATTCCCACTGACATCAACATGATCATCAAATACCCCTATCTCACCAACATCCGCTGATTGATTCTGAAACCTCTCGTCCATGTTATCTACTTTATACACATCCCTTTGATTATCATCCCTAGAGGGACCACTACTGGACTTAGCATGAACATCCGAAGCATCACTGCGATCAACTAAGCCTTTCTCCAAAGAACTTTCTGATTTACCAGAATCTCCTCCAAGTCCAACCTTCCCCTCATCTGACAAGCTACCACTCACGTAACCTTTATGCTTCGCTGCAAATTAAAAGCAAAATGGCAACTAAAATTAGAAACTAAAACACTTTACCACCCATTTCCAAAAACAAATACCACAAAATATATGCTCATTAAGAAGCAAATAAAAATCAATTAAATGTACGAGATCGTTTCCTAACAATGAAGTAAAAAATGGAAATGCCAATTGCAACCGTAATTTTGTCTAAGAAAAATGCTATAAATTGCGAAAGTTCATTAAAAATAAAACCAATGTGACAAGAACAAGAGAAGGGAAGAAAAGAGGGTACCTCGAAGAACGGCACCACAGCCACCACATTGATAGACAGAGTAATCAGCGAGTTCGGGAAGAAGATTTTGACACTTCGGGCAACGCACCAATCGCACCTTGTTGGCCGAGTCCGACATGAAGAAACTATCGTTGAAGGGAAAGGAAAGGGACTAGTGAGCAAACACCATCAACAAGAGCAGAGAAGAAGAAACGTTGAAGCACATGAGAAACGAAACGAAATGAGAAGAAAGAAGCTTAAAAAAGAAGATGATGTTTGTTTCTCCCTAAAGTGAATGCTTGGCTTCTTGGAAACAACAACAGCAACGTTAGAAAGGGAAGGGTCGAAGGTGGTGATGTCGTTAAACAACAACGCTTTCATTCACAAAGTGAAAGCAATACGTATGCTCAGAGAGAGAGAGAGAGAAAAGAGAAAGAAAACTCTTTTCTCGCTTTTTCTTTTGCAGCTGCAGCTGCTGCTGCTGCTTCTTTTGGGTTTTCTTAGTATTTTTCTAAGAATCCAAACACAAAAGACAAGGAAACAACAAAGGAGAAGGGGGTAATTAATTAAGAATAACAGCGGGGACAAATTTTCCTATAGGGAATCTTAGAATCTGGGGAGGTTAAATTAAACTCTGCAAGCTGCAGTATTTCTAATGCAAAATTACTGAAGGATCCCGAATTAACGAGTGTTTGTTGGGCTTCAAAGAGTACGAGAAAAACACATAGGATCATTTTCCAAGGTTGTAGCGTACTGGTCCTATGGCAACCAAATAATTGTGTCCAAAAAACCGAAAGCGAAACGACGTCGTTGGGAGGATTTCCCTTTACGTTATTGTGGCTACATGCGTAATTTGTGCATTGGGAATGGACAATAGTTGTTTGGGACAGAAACTGAAACCGCAGCTTAGTGGGTTAGAATGGAAGTAGTGGAACTGTGTCTGTGAAGATTAAAGTGAGAGAGAGAGTCTTCTTCTCTTCTCTGATCAGGAATCAGTTCTCAATAATAGGCGGCTTTTCTTTCATATGGAAATTGGAATGCACCTCGTCAGCATAACATAATTACATAATGCATTGTTGGGTTGGCTTGTTTACTTATTAAACACTTCTTATTGGTATGCGTTGTTTTCTTCCTTTTCAATTTTGATGCGGTCAAAAGAGCTTTGATTTTTTTTAAATGTGTTTTATGCAATTAGTGTAAATTGTTTTGGGTTAAATATTTTAAATTTCGGTTTCGGTCTTTACGTAAAAAAAAAAAAAAAACTGTTTTCGTCTCTTTCAAATTTAAAATCAATATTTTTGTTCGTATTATTATATGAAGTTAGCTACTTATGCGTCTAATAAAATGTCATGTAGCTATTTCAGGTAACACCCAACAATGCCCATGTGACATGTGAACATGTGAATTCCAAAATACAATATCTTTTAATAAAGTAGTTCTATTTTTTTTTTAGAAAGTGTACATTAACATTATAAATACAATTAATTTTAAAATACATTAAGTAAAATTTATTAACATATTCCTTCTAAATATACATTAGTAAATACTTATGGGATTTGCTAAAGTATACCTACTTATTTTTAAAAGATGTATGTTAGTAAACTGTAATTATAATTATTCTAAAAAATCATGATGCAAGTTGTTAACATATTTTTTCTGAAAAACAAATGGGTATAGATTAGCAAATCATATATATGCTATATCTTTTCTTTTTTCATTCATTTTTCAATACAATAATGCATCTGATGTTTATCATAAGAAACTATTGAAGTTGTTGTTGATCATCAACATCTATCTACACACATCATTGGGATGCTTAAGAAATACTTGACAAGATGTGTTGCCCCGTGTGTAATTTAGTGATAAGTGTATGTTTAGTTTGTGGTTGAAATTATTGTGATGTAAGTTTCAATGTAATCCAATGGATAAAAATAAAATAAAAGCAAAAATAAGGGTTAAAAAACATATTTTCTTCACCTAATTTCTAAATATGTACTGAGAGGTGCTTTTCTTATAGCAACTTTGCAAAAAAAGCTATTTGACAAATTGTCTAAGAGAGATCTATTGTATATTGAGTTACAACTATGAATGTGTTTTGATTTTTACCGTATAAAAAGTTCACACATTCATTCTTTTTTTTAACGAACATTTCTTGTGATTTTTTTATTTTCAACAAAATTTAATGAATAGAAACATAAGTGTTTAGAAGAGTATATTTCTTACACTCTTTTTATTTCTTTTATCTCAAAAGAGATGACCCAAAAGAGAGTGAGTAGAGAAAAGGAGAGATAAGTGCCACAGTTTTTTTTCTACCATCTCGATTCTTTTCTATTACGAGCATAACTTGAAAGGCAAATAAAAGAAGCTTCTCTTACATAAGTGCCACAGTTTTTTTTTTCTAATAAACTGGTAATGGGTCAGAGAGTGAATAAAAGTAATCAACGTGAAATTGAAATTGGTGATGGGTTTATGTTCCTCCTAGCAAACGTTTCAGTGGCGAGGGATGGGAGAAAATAAATACTAGAATTGAGAAAAGCAAGGTTTTGTGCTGATGTGGAAAGGCAAAAGCTGAGTAGTCTTCTGAGTCACAGTTGAGTGTTTAGGAAAGCTGTAAAATGAGACATGCATTGCAATTTGCCTGCAAAATCCCATATGGGATTGGGGGGCTGGGCTATGACCCAACATAACAACAACATTTCCTTTTCTTGATCGCTGACAAGTCTTTGACTTTTGCTATGCGAATTTGGTTACCATTCCCACACCCACTTTTCTCAAAATTAAAATCCCTACTCAAATCATTACTACTGAAATAATTTTGGCATCAACACATAATAATGATGGGCATAGTTATTAAAAAATATGTAAAATTATTAAAAAATATTTAAACCTATTATAATTAAGAAAAATATTAACATTTTTTCATTTATTAAAGTTTTTTTGTGTAAATACTTTTAAATAAAAAACATGATAGTATAATAAACAGTCAAATTTAACTTATTTTAAACATATATAAGATTGATTGGATGGTTAAGAGAGAAGATAAAAAAGAAAAAATCGTAAGTTTAATTATTCCTATTGATAATAAATTAACAATTTAACTATTAACATTTATCAATAAAAAATAACTTTTTTGTTTTCCTATTATTTATACAATTAAAACGGTTAGTTTTTAAAAAATTTCTAAAAAAATTGTATTTGATCCAACTCTTCTTTTTAAGAAAAACTCAAGAGAAAAAAATTAAGTAAAACATTACGTGGATCAACATTTATTATAAATAAAGGAATGAGTAATGAACAACAGACAGCTACAACTCAAGGAAAAAATACAAGGTACAAAAGAACAAAGACATAAAGAAAAAAACAAGGGACCTTATTGGAAAGATGCTAATGGATGTATTCTCAAAATTCATGTAAAAAATGATGCCATGAAAAATAACTCCGATGGAGATTTATATGGAATAATGATATGGTCAAGATACTATATATAAATGGAAGACAAATTTTATGTTCTGAGTTATCCTTTAAAATTGACTTAGGTTCAATTTTTAAAATTTAAAATAATATTAAAATTTATCTTAATAATTATATTTTGACTTATTAGATCATTCATAATCGGATCATTATTGGATTGTTCATAGATGTTTAGTCTTATAAAATATATAATCAAAATGTCTAATTCTTCATATGAGTGGGGAGTGTTAAAGATCTTATAATAACTAATAATATGACCAAAATAGTATATATTAATTAACAATAATCATCATCTTTTAGTTTTTAAATTAGCTTTTAAAATTGAATCACATTAAACTTCAAAATTATGAGATACTTATGTGGTATACAACTAGAGAGTTTTTATTTTTCTGAATGTAATACTAAGGCTTAAATATATTTTAACATGTAAATATGATTGTGTGATTTTAATCCTTGAAAAAAAAATGTTTTTTTTCTAAATCCCGACTTTTATTTACTGTTCTTATATGAGAGATAGAAGAGAGTTTAATAATTATGTAGAGAATATAGACTAATATTTAGTGGCGGGTTTATCTGGGGGGTATTTAATTTTGTGTGAACAAGACTTTTTATCATAGAGTGCTTGCAGATAGAACCTACAATTTTTCGACAGAGAATTCAAGGTTATTATTATTTTGATTTTTCTAAAGAAGGTTATTAATATTTTGATGTTTCTAACTAACTAAAACAATAACGATTCGGATTTTGTTAGCAAAATTAATATGTCTGCTAAGATGGAAGTTAGTTGTTTAGTTCTGCTGTCAGATTTTGTTGTCAAAGATTATAAGTTTGTTTGGATATAAGGTTAAAAATATTTTTGAAAAAAAATTTATTAAAAAAAACTTTATATATTTCACAGAAAAATTTTCAAAAATAACTGTGATTTATATTCAAACAATCCTCCTCTGTATGTATTATATATAAATAACACACCACATGATACACCTAGCAAACTTAATTATTGCTTCTTCTTTTTTTGTTTTTACTGTAAAACATAAGAGGTAATCTGATTGCTTCGTTGTCTTTTAATATTATTATTACGTACGTATATGATGAATCGGTGTCCATTTCAATGATCACTTCTTCAATTAATGAAAGAAAGTCAATAGTTTAACTGATTAACTAAAATACTTCAATGTCAAGCATATATTGGTCCTCTCTTTATATCAGCATTCTATATAGTTGGATTCCTGCTTTAAGCTTTGGTCAACTCTCAATTTGATAAATATAAAAGAATTTTATAGTACAACTATTTGTAATTTTTATTATTTTTTTCAGTTGAGAAAGTTTCAAAAGCCTTGGAAAAGAAGCTCATGACCAATTCCCTGTACATTGAATTGAATAGTACAACCAAATGTTAACATATAAGAGCGAATGACACTTCAACATTACGAGGTCAAGATGTGCTGTCACTGATTTTCCACAAGATATCATAGTTTTTACCTTTTCTCATGGTGGACGAGAAAAATTATTCAAAAATACAGTGCAAATATTTACCTTTTCAAAATTTGTAAACAACCACATTCTACAAAATAAATATTTGCATTTTATTCCGTTTTTGAAAGGAAATATTTCGTGGGAAATTATACTTTTACAATATATTTGTTTTTGCTACTAAAAGAGAGATAAGAAGAAAAAAAAAATACAAAATAATGTAAATTATGTGATTGAGTGATACAGGCAAAACAAGAAATTACAAAAACATAACCTAAGATTTACTCTCATCTTTTTGTGTCGCCAAAGATTAAAACAAAATACATTAACCTTTTTTTCTTCAAAGATTTTTCTTTTCTTCTTCTTTTTGTTCCTCTAGCTATAAATATTTTTATTTATCTAAATATAATTGAGAATTAACTTTTTTTATAAAAAAGATCCTATTAAATTATTATTTCAAAAGTAATCAATTATTTTTCCAGTTATATTCTTAAATCCACTTTTTATATATTTTTTAGAATATATATCATCCAATAAATAAGATATGTTAGGTGTTGAAGCGAGAACACCCCTCAATTAAAAATAAAAAAAATTCACACAGAACTTTTGGGATTGAACACACGTTTAAGGGATATTGGTTTATTTCACTTTTATTTGTACACTTTTACAGAAAAGTGATCTTATAAAAAAAATAAGATAGCATTCATTATTATCTTTTTAATTATATTTTATCTTTAATTAATATTTAAATACTTTTCACACTTATTACAAATAAGAGAGAAATAAAAGTGATAGTCATCTTTAGAAATTCAAAATATTTTTAATGAAAACAAAAAAAAAATACTGATATGTGTTCTTTAAAATGCCAAATAAAAGGAAAACTGAGAGAATATATTAAAACTTAATACTTTAATCAATAAAGATAAAAAAAAACAAAAACAAAAATTCATAAAAGAAGAATCTTAGCTATATTATTTAATTTGTATATTATAGTTTAAAAAGGCAAATAAAAAGAAGAAGAAAATCCTATACAGATAACTATACATTGATTTTCTGATGTACTCAGCCTAAGTCTTACATGGTTAGAAGGAGTAATATATATATATATATATATATATATATATATATATATATATATGTAATTAAAAATATATTATTTTGTGATTATGAAGTACATTTTCTTGATATTTTTTCTCTCCTTGAGTTGCATTCATCAATTCGTGTTAAAAAAATCTAATTCTCTATTACATATATATAAACATGTAATGAGTATATAATAATAAATAGACTAAAAGTTTTTTTTTAACAAAATAATAAACACAAATTAAAAGTCAAATTATAAAGGAATTTATTCTTATTTATGTTATAAATTAAAATTCATTATTCTCTAAATTAGATATTTTTAACTCTTTCTTTCTTTTTCTTTAAAAGCACATTTTTCTACCATTAAACTCTTTATTATTTCAAAGTATTATTTGTTTTTATATAAGCACACATGTCTAATTGTGCCTAGCTAAGAGGTCACACATGCATGATGGTATATATATAAAATGCATGAGAAATATATAATAATTACATGATGTATAGAACCATCAATGTAGTTACATGGGATGATCTTAATTAATCACGGAACAGGTTCCAAGCAAAGACTAGTCCAAAATTTATTATAAATTGAAAAATCTTGAGTAGCTTAGTTTGATCCAAAATTTTGTAATTACTCCTAAATTGATTTTATAATAAAACATTCAAACTTAAATCATATCAATTAAAAATCAATTTTACAAAATTAATTTTATTGAAATTAATTTTACGGACGCAGATCCATGACACAGGCGTTATAGATTCTAATAGTATTTTAAGTGATTTTTGTGCCACTATCATGTACTAGGCCAATAAGCGACTTTGGGACTGGTCCAATTCTACTTTGTCCCTTTATTGGATCTGGATATACGTGTCTTCGACAATAATTATAGACAAGTATTTTTTATATTTTTCATTCCGTTCCAATTTTTCTTCTTCATTTTATCAGCCTCTTTTTTTCACCTCAATACATTCCATTTTGCCGTGTATGTTAATCAGAACTCAGTCTCTAATTTGTTCTGCGAGTGGGGCTAAGGTTTTTAAATGCTCAGCGGCATGTGCGTGTATGCCGACACCATTGGAATGCTTTCTTGACTCCTCCACTGAGGTGAGGACAAGATGCACTCATACGTACCCACTATTAATTCAAATGGTGGCTAGCTTCCACTTCCACATGCATGCCAAATTCACTAACAACTTGCTTCAATCCCATAAACAAAATTATGCTAACTAGTTTGTTTGTTCCTAAGCACATCACAACACTTAATAGAGTGTGCTTTGACAATGACACAAAGTGAACCAATTTATAACTCACATTGTTGTGACATTCATTCCTGGGGTCTCCCAGGAATTCAACGTGGGTGGACACTGGAAATATATACCTCACCTTAAATGGAACATGATAAAATTCAATTTCTTTTTTATGACTGGACTAACCAATTCATTACCACTGAGAGTATTCTCACCAACTAATAATCTCAATATATATGCAAAACATAATATTTGAATTTTGATAAATATGGATCAGAATTATAAAAAAAGGTACAAAACATAACCAAAATGGGCTCAAATATTGAGCAGAATATGTAGTATCATATAATCGAACAATTTAAAAAACAGGATCAAAGTCCCATGAATGCTTAGCTTTTAACTTTAAAGCAACACATTAAGGATAAAGGGTGACGCACATTCTCCATTCTCATCAGTTTGTCTTAATTATGGGAGAATGTGATCGAATATCTATTTCATCCGCAAAACAATCCAAAACACCCAGCTTTTATTTTCTTCTTTTGCTTGTTCTGTGGGGTCATCTTCCTCTTCCGCATGATCTTCATAAAGAACTCACTCAAATTGGATACCGTGGAAGAAATTTTGGGGACTCTTTGGGTTGAACTCTCTTCCTTTGGATGGGTGATGATGGGGTTTGGTCCACCAAGATGGGGCCAAGCCATCATGTGCCTGTCGATTGTATAAGCAAGGGAGACCAATTCATATGAATCATATAACAGGCTTCCACAATCCCATTTGAGAACTGCTTCTGCTTTTTCCTTAGATGATGTTCTCATCTCATATATATGTGCTAGCTAGGTTTTCAGTTGGTGTCAGAAACCTGAATCCGCTGGTCTCTGAAGGCCCCATGGTGGTTGTCTTGTTTCAAATCTCCACTTTTATATATTATGGTATCAAAGCTTCCTCTGGCAACAATACAAAAATATCATGCTTTTTTGGAAAATTTAAATGTACGCGAGATTCTCATCATATATATTTGGGCACAATAACATAACCATCAAATTGTTGTAGCGCGTGTTTGACTGTTTGGTTCCGGTCAATGAGATAAAATGATGTGAAAAATTACAAGTTAGCAATACGGTCATTTTGGAAGAAAAGTTAAGCAGATCCACACATGCATGTAACAAATTTTGATATTCCTTTATAATTGCATCAGCCCAAAATGCACTTAGCATCTAAAGAAGGATTCTTTATCCGTAACGTTGAATTTCTTTTTATTTCAGAAAAAACATCTCTGCATTCAATGTGGTATATTTTGTTCATATTTTAAAATGTTAATATATCCAAAATTCCTTTAAATTAATTTAGTGTTTATCATAAAGAAAAATAAAAGATATGTTATTTGACTTAGGGCCTGTTTGGGTAAATTTCTCTAGAAACACTTATAGAAAGAAGAAAATATAAAAAAAAAATGAGATAAATTTTTTCATAAATAAAAATAAGTTCCCCATTAGTTAATTTTTAAAAGTTCACCAATATAACTCTATAAAAGATGAGATGACATCTACAAATTAGCTAACGGAAGACTTATTTTAACTTGTGGAGAAGTTCATTTCATCTTTTTTCTTATTACTTTATTCTTCTAGAAGTACTTCTAGAAAAACTAACATTCAAACAGGCCCTTAGTCCTATTAATTTAGTCATTTAGATTAGATATTACCTTATCCTTAATTTTAAAATGAATGTATTTAAAAATTTAAATATTTTATGTGATCTAACACGAACAAACTTATATTTGTCTGAGTTAATTTAATTCAGTTAGAATTAAAAATATTTTTTATATAAAAAAAACTAAGCTCGTTTAATTGGTTCAGACTTGAGAGCAGAATTATCTCTGAACTATTCGTGGTGACTCCTGTTTAGGCGCATTGCAAAATTTGCATGTTTATATCTTTGTATTTATTAATTAGCGTGTTAGTCTAAATGAGGAAAAGTAGGGGTGAAAGCAAAATTTTGGGCTTGTCCAGTATAGTATACCCATTATGAAAATGGGTCACCTCCACTAATACTATCTTCATTTCTTTGCTGATAAGGACTCCACCTCCAGCATATAACTAAGCGGAGACACTGCTACAACCACTATCAAACTTGCGCATGCACCACTATCGTCTTGTATTGTTGACAGCTACGCTTATGATGGAGAATCGCTAAGTGTTACTAAGGGAGGGGGCACTTGATTGGTACATAACTTATGAGCCCAAAGACTACAGGAGAATTACTATGTCTAACAAACCAAGTGTTGTCTCCAAACTTTTAACCTCCAACCTTTAGGGCGAGACGAAATATATACGGACAACTCTAAATGGGAGCTGTGCTAATATGACACTAAGGATTAAGCAATTTTAGTGTATAAAAATTGTCGATAGAGAACCATTCCTAAATGGAACTCACTTTAAGATAGATTCATTTTACTATATTTAGAGTAATCATAATATATAGTTTTCTTAATTCGTTCGTTTTGTGGGACCTAATGTATAAACAATATTAATATAAATATAATATTAAGAAATGCTAGTAATACTCTTTTATATATTCTCTTTTTAACCATTCTATGGTTGATTAAAATTTATTTAAAAACATTAATAATTATGAATTTTACTTCTAAATTAAGAGAGAAAATTGTTAAGTACAAAAATAAGATTCACTAAAATTAGTAACTTTTAATAAATGATAAAAATCAAAAGTTATTTAGTAATTACATGATCACTTAAAAGTTGTATATTTTTTATTTTTAAATTTTGATGATTTAAATAATATATATATATATATATTCATTTTTTGCAAAAAATATGTGTTATCATTTGATAAGCTCCCTATATGTGTGTGTTGGGAGGGAAAAACTATGAAGTGGTCCTAGACCTTGCACATGGTCCCGACTAATATGCATGACACTTAATCATATATTACTAAATATTATCTAGTAAATTAAAAAATCTAAATGTGTCACATAAAAATTAATCAAGATAATAATCAGATAGTAATTTAGGATTACCTAATAATATCTAGATAGGAGGGGGGGAGAGGTTCAATGAATGAGTTGTTTAATTCACTTTTGATTAGTATTATAATACCATATGAAATTCAAAATTTTAAACATGTTTTATCTTCAATGATACAATCATAAGGGTTCATTTGATACACACTGATATACAACACGTGAAGAATAGCACATTACAAATCCTTGAATTATTGGACAACTTTTTTGTCATGTGTATTGTTTGGTGAATAATAAAAATCACCAAAATATCTTTTTTATTATTAATTATCTTAATGTGATTCATATTATTATTATTATTATCATATATTTAATATATTATCAAATTTATATATATAAACATATAATAATATATATATATATATATTATTGTAAAAATGAGTGTTTTAGTCTTTTAAATATGATGATGAGGTTGGCCGAGGGAGGAATCTGCTGCTGCGTAATAAATAAACCATGCAAAGCCAAACATACTTGGACAATGACTTGAAGAAAGGGGAGACACAAAGGATAAGGGTTGAGAATGGTCTAAATAAAGAGAAGAATGCTAGCTAGAAAGTTGCACAAAGTGGTTAAACTAAGTGAACTTTATAATAGCTTGTTATTCCCAAATTTTATTCAATTGAAAGCGGTACTGAGATAGTTGTTCACAACATTTTCACTCAAGATTTGCAACACTCTGGTGTTTGTAGGACCAACACATCTTGGTGTCTTGTACTGACTAACAGCAGTTCCTAGTCCTAGGTAATGATCAAGAATCTTCTGGAATGTTCCTCTCCGAACAACTCGTAGTTCAAGGGCACCAATGCAGTTCACTTTGCGCGAACTGGTGTAGCCTGCATCAACGAAAGACTTGTCCAAACAGTTACAGCATTCGAGGAGTAGTTCTTCGCTCGCTTCTCCGCTGATTTCCCAGAAGATGACATAGTGCCCTGGTTCTTTGGATAAATCAACCTGGCTACTGAAGTCAACTACTTCCAGTTTCTCCTCTGCTAGCAACTTCCCTGCAGCTTCCACTGCTAATTGTAAATCCTTCTCAGTGTTCTTGTCGATGTTAATGTTGAGCAGAAGACTGCTCCTTCGAATAAACTTGAGTTCTGGAGTTGAATTGTGGAATCCCATAACCTTCACCACATCCCCCAATCTATACCTGTATAACCCTGTAATATAGCCCACAAGTTAAAAGGATTAGATCAATGTTTACTTCTGTCTTAAAAAAAAGGTTATTTACCAAAACTGTGTTTATGCAAATCTGCTAAATTGTTCACATTTAATTCGAATTGTACTATATATATAAACTTATGACATAAATAGACACAGAAAAAGGTTCACGAAATCATGAATGTGACATATGCGTAGGTTAAATGAACAAGATTTCCGTATAAAATAAAATATTTACTTTTTGAGGGATGATACTCAAACCCAATAAAGAAGTGAAGGAATGCAATCAAATTTGAAAAGAATCAATCTTATCTATATTCATAATTCCGTTTATAAAAATAAGACGAGTCAGGCATCCAAAATTAATGAGGACAATACAGATAAGATCGAGATTCAATCTAATTCCACGAAATGAACACTTGTAAATCCAATAATAGTTGAAAAACCTAAAGACTAAGTCTAACTTGCAACTCAGGATTATGTAATTGCTGCATGTTATATATTTTATTCTGATTAGGTTTGTGATGTAACTTTAAAAATCATTGGGAAGAAATTTCTCCAAGTTGGTCCCATGAAGGTCACATCACCAAAGCAACCCACTTCACTTATTTCGTCCCCATCCCATAAAAATAATAAAAAGATATTTACGTCTTATGCATATGACCAATTGACCATAAAAGGGGGGGGGGGGTGGGGGGGGGTGCATATGAGAAAGGACCAAACCATCCCATCGTGCATAAGGTACCATTGAGCCAATGAACTAATATAAAAGCACATGTGCAAGTATCATAGTAATACAAAATTTTGCATACCCCACACAGTATCGATCTAAAAAAAATATTGTTGGCTATGTCGATTGCTACTTACTATCTCTGTATCTCACCCATGAAAAGGAACACGTGAGGTATGTGAGAAACCTTTATGAGGTGTTACTTCCTTATAGACCGAGAAGGTTACATAATTAATGTGTTACGTTAAACAGTATGCAGAATCATATTTTGCAAGTTAAAAAAAGGAAGTAGTTGTATTCATCAATGCAAAGGAAAAGCATAGCATAAACTATAATTAAATCAACCAGACAAGAATTCATTACCTGCTGGATTTGTCATAACAATTTCATACTCTTCACCAACCTTGACTTCAGTCAGGCCAATGGGCTTAGGATCAACACAGAGGAAATCAGGTTCACCCTTGGTGTTCTCAAGTTCTGAGAGAGGAATGAATTCAAAGTAACCAATGTGAGGAAGCACGGCATAAGTGGCATACTCAGGAAGAAGTTGTGGGTTCACATTAGCTGCTATCCATCCCTCAGAAGATCCATAGTCAGCAGTCAACAAAGGCAGCTCCCCAGCATAATGCCTCATTTTTTTCAAATAAGGCTCCATTGACCCAGTCATGATGCCATAAATATACTTTGCATTGGGAAAAAGCTGGGGTATTAACCCGTACCAGTTGCTCAATCCCGTGCATTTTTTGTGGATCGTGTTGGCTAATTCAGGGTTTGGTTTGAGCAGTTTAGACATGGCCATTCGAATGGAAGGAACGGTGACATTTCTGGTGAGAACACCTTCTCTGATATCGTTACACAGCTCTTCCCACACTTGTTCAAAGGTTCGAAAAGCATGGACAATGCTATGTGCAAATGTGGAAGACACAAACTGAACTTCCTCCCGGAAAATCAGACCACACAACAGATGGCAGTACAGTGACTGGAAAAAATCAGGACCAAATATCACTTCATCCGGGCTGCAGCATTGGGATTGGAGTGCCCTCATTGCACACTTGTAACCAGCACTACGGAACACATTGCTTGTGGCAGTTCTAGCTGCCAGACCCCCTTTCGTTTTCAACTGTTTGCTACCATATATAAAGCTTAAAGCCTTTGCATTTTTTATAGGAAACTCCCTGCAGGAACGGAATTATGTCAGAAGTGAGAATATATAACAATTGTATTTTGAACATCAACATCAACAACACCTTTAACCCTAACTAATTGGGGTCAGTGATAAATGAACCCAATGATAAATATGAGGAGGTTGAAAAAAAAACTGTAAAGGGGAAAAGAAGGAGGGGGAGATGAAGAGTAAAATGACTAAAAAGGGATCATCTAGAACATATAGATAATAACGATTCCAACCCTCTACCAAATTTATAGTTTTTCTCCATTTCTTTCTAAGACACACCGTCCACCAATCTATATTTCACTCCATTAAGTCTTGTTTAACTACCTTTTGCCAGATAAGTTTCTTATGGAAGAATCTAAGAGTCGTCTCATTACGTGCTCAAACAATTGTGTTTTGAATAAAAAAAACAACTTAATCATGGCATATGAATTTTGTTGACTTCTATAATACAACAACAAATTCTTATCCTAATAGATGAGGTAGGTTATATAAATCACAGGATGCTATTTGGCCCGATAAAGACTAAAGTTTTAGGTGACTTTTATAACTGGACATAATTTTTTGTGGGTTGACAATGTAAAAATCTAAATGGTGCATAAAAAATAAACTAAAAAAGGTAAGAAGTGAAGGGAAATACCTGTTTCTAAAGGCAAAAGAGGTCTGGTATATCTGCATTGTGGTTTCATACAATTCATCGTTCCAAGGTACATATTTTGGCTTCCCCTGGGTAGTGCCAGAACTGCAAGAATATCATTCAAAAACTTCCCACTCAAGCACAATTGTTCAAAATCAACTAGTAAGATGAAAAAAGAACAAAAACAAGAAAGAGAAAAATAAAATAAACTGCACCTTAATGACATGGTTGTGATGGGTTTTCCAGTGAGAATAGGAGAAGCATCACCATCAATAATTCTGTAGATATAAGGTTCCAATTCTTTGTGGGTGACCAGTGGAACACAGGCCTTGAAACTCTCAGGGTCAGTTCTTCCATTGAGACCCAAATTCTGCAAGTACTCTGCTGATGCGTTATCCTCCAAAATCCTCTTGAGTGTTTCCCTTTGAACCCTTTCTGCATCCCGTGTTAATAATTCAAACTCTTGTATAACTTTATCCATGTTAAACTCACCCAGTTTCTCTAACATCCTCACGGCCCTTCAACTGCACCACTCCTATAAGAACAGCACAAACATACGGTTATTATTACTAAAAATAACTGTAAAAATGTTCCTAATTTTGAATGGAAGATGGGAGAATACTCAATTCAGACAGAGTGGTAACGCAGAAAAGGACAAACAAGATTATTGATTAGTAGAAAAAGTCGGATAAAGCCAAACAAAAATCTATACTGTTTTTTTTTTATGCGCGTGTAATTTTTTTTAAAGGCGTATATTGAATCTTCAGAAACATCAAAACAAAGGGAAAAGTTCAAAATTATGGAGACAGTCGTTAGAGAAAAGTTAAGTAAAATAACCAAATTAGAAATTGATGAAAAAAAGGTGGGAAGACTAGAGCAATAACAACGAAAATTCTAAGTCCTAACTGTTGCGTCAGTGATTAAGGTCAACTTAGCTTTTGGACAGAACAATCTAACAGTCTCCAAAATGAGAAATCTTCAAAAACCAAATCTAAACAATTCATATCGAGCAAACAGAGAAATTTCGACAACAAAAGTTTAAATAAAGAAAAAATAAGGTTACATTACATCCACAATACAAAGGTTAAAAAAAGTTACTATGTACTACTCACGAAGGTTTAAAATTTAAAAAACACCAAATGCACAAGAAAGGAAGTCAAAGGACCCAAAAAGTAGTCCACGACCACGAGGGGGAAAAAGAATAGAACGAGAACAGAAAGTGGTCCCAATAAAGATGAGGTTTTGGAATAAAAAAAAACCAACGGAATTAGATTAGAAAGAGAAAAAAAGCTGGAACGCGATGATAACTAAGAACCAGAAATGAAAGCAAAAACATCCCCGGTTATGAAAAGAAGAGGAAGAAAGAAAAAGTCAACGAAATCATTGAACAACAGAAATATAAAAAAAAAAATCGAAGATAAAGCATCAGAATTCATCTGGTGTACGACAACTACATGGCTCAGGAACAAAACCCAGAAGCAATCAGAGTTATTAAGATTAAAAAAGAACGTTTTTGTTTTTGAGAAACCAAAATTGAATACCTGGGGGAGAATCTTGGTCTTGTTTGAGGAGTGAGCAGAGTTCGATCAGAAGGAAGGTTCAGTTTGTTGTTGTTACTTGGATGCAAGTTGGAGAGGTAGAGAGAACGACAAGGAGGGGAAGTAGGTAAAAATTAGAAAAGAAAATGTTTGTGCGTGTGACTTGGCACTTTGGTGCAGAAACAATGAAGATTCTTATCGGGGATACAATTAATATATAGGCGTCGTTATTACTCCATAGTCCAAAAATAAATGCGCTGTTGGATTGACGATTTTACCCCCGATTAATGGGACAATGCAATGCAGTTCAAGTGAAACTAGTCGGAATGCCCAAGATAGCCCGGCTTTCTTGGGAGAATTACGAGTCTCCCGCTTGAGTTGGATTGATCGCCGGCACCATAAATGTCACGTCGCACGTGGGCCCCACACCACAAAGGTCCAGTCCCTGCTCATTGGTGCTCTTAAGAGTATCTTTAATGGTAGATCTCAAATTAGGATCTTAGATCAATTTTTGATAGATCCCATAGTGTCATGTAGGATTGAAGATCTCTCAAGATCCCTCATATTTTGTTCTTTAATGGTAGATCTTATTTTGAGATCTTAGGGAGAGAGAAAGAGGAAAAAAATTTATTCTTTTTTGAACAATGTGCAGATCTTAAGGGTTCTTCTACAAGAACTCATTCTCCATATTGGAGATCTCTCTACCTCCTTTATTAGGAGATCTAATGAAGACCAGATCTTGAGCTCAATATCCTTACTCAAGATCTTGCACTAAAGTTACTCTGATATTCTTGCACTCTTGCAGGATAACCTCATTTTTGTTTAATTCCTCACTCATGACTGAATTGCTTTTTTACCCTCTTCTTTTGATAGAGTAAATTATTTTTATAACATCATCCAACATATTTGAATTGTTATACCATGATTTGTGTAATAAGATAGTTGTGTTTTACTGTGAAACGTTTAATTCCACAAAGAACAAAGTTACTATAGTTCATCCATTGTATACTATTGTTCATATTAAGATAGTAAAGATAGATATATTCCTTACACGAAAGAAATATAAATATATTAAAATCCTTATTTAGAAGAATAATAATATATAAATTATTTTTATTTTAAGTATCTCGTCAATATTTTTTATTTTATCTATTTTTTATCAAATCATAAATCTTATTATACTTATGTTTTTTTTTCTCTCTCTAAGTGTAGGACATCATATGAGGAGTCTATCAAATATTTTCCTATTTATAAATGTGCAAAGACATGTGTGTGGTTCGATTGTGGCAATCACCATAAAGCCAAAGAGTTATGTCTAAGTCAACAATATAGAGTACTAGAGGAGGAAACGCCTTATGAGGCTAATGAGATTTCACTCATTCTACCGATCACCAAAATCGAACTAGTGAATGGCTTACTTGATGAAACAGTAAATGAGTGTGAATGTATGTTTTATCTTAATCGTGACAAATGATAATAAAGTAGAAGATTATCTGTTTCAACAAAATATAATGAAGAGGAAAAGGACATTGACAAGGATTATCTTTGGTTGTAAATTTAGAATACAATGATATTGAAAATTTTAAATTTATAATTAACTATTTACTATATGTATGATTACCTTAGGTTATACATGTGTTTATATATTATATTTTGCAATATATATGTTAAGACGAGGTTGTTAAGATAGAAGAAAGATGCTTGTGACTAGGGGTCGGTCAGGAAGGATTTAATGATCTGGTGATCTCGTTGCACTAACCAACTAACTACGATATAAGAGACATATTACACCATCACATTCCCATTAAAAACTTGTCCAATGTACATCCACTATCAATATAGTCTACACCACCACCTCTAGGGCATTGCCAAAGAACTTTCTACACCACCACCTTCCTATTAGGCACCAATTTCTTAGCTTATCCTAACACCCATCAAGTTATCGCCATCACAACCATCACAAACTTAAAATAGTTTCACGTACCCTCTCAATAGTTTGAGGTGGGTTCATCTTTACATCACATCACCAAGATGTTGAGCAATAATACCTTTGTTAGTAGAAGGAGCGGCACTAGGAATTAAGTAAGAGGAGAGACAGAAAGAACACAACCCTACTTATCAGGATCAGAGGCATATCTAAAAGGACATTGACTGGAAGGTCATTAAACATCCTATTAATTGCTAGTAAGTTACATTATTTCTTTATGTATATACTAAGCACTCAATTTTATTTATACATTTAATTTGATGGTGAAAATTACTCTAGATTTTTTGCATTTGGACTTCGGACTTCGAGTGTTGGTGTGATTAAAACTTGAAAGTACCACCCATGTTTGTTATCAAATTTGGTTCGGATCAGTTGGATCGGGATCTGTTAATCTAATCAGATCGATTTCGATTTCGAGCCAATTACGCAGTTTGTCCGGGTTGATCCAATCAAACCTATTCGGGTGGGTCACCAGATCTCGATTGGACCGGCCTGACCCGACCGATTTTTTTAAAAAAATAGATTTTTTTTAATTTGGATTTTGGAGTATAGATGAACTTTTCTTACTCAAATAATATAGTTATATACTTATATATAATAGATGCATATATAATTTTAAATTTTTAATATATATCGAATCAAACCAAATCAATTACTGACTCACTATCTCGACCGAGTTAATCACCATACCAACCGAATTTCACAACTATGCCACCATGAAATTTTTTGAGGTTTTTATCATTGTAGAAGTGAGACCTCTGAAGAGGTTTGGAAGGATTAGTGACGTAAATTCGAGGTAAGTTATATGTATCTAATTACGGTTATTTGACAGCTAAGTAATTACACTTATGTGTTGACTATTTCTTAACTTGTGCGTAGGATGTTTCATGGGATCATGGTCATCATGACAATATCCATAACATGTTTAAGCAACATTGCTTAAAATATCTTACAAATATTATCCTTACAAAGCGATGAAGAAGGGGATGAAGCCTTCATGGATATAGGAGAATGCATGAGATGATATAGTTATGTATTAAAATAGTGAGGTCTTTCAAAAGTTCTTAACTCAAAACAAGACAAATTGAGCTTCGAGCAAAGGTGGAGTAATCTATATTGTAACTTGTAATTATCAAGTTGAGGTGGCATTGGACACGGTGTGTATTTACTCCACATTTGTTATATCTAGTTTAGAATTTCCTCTCTTCCATTTTAATTGTCAGATTTTTAAAAAAAATTATTTATATGATATTTGCAAAGTTCTAGATAGTAGTATTGACAATTTTGTTCTTGGATGAGGCTAACCACTTATATTTTTTTTTTCCTTTTAAGACATAACATTTTTTATTGCTTAAGTGTTATTTATGTTTATTAGGAGAACAAGAATAGAAAGAAAAAAGGAGAGGGGATTTCCGTCCATAAAAACTAAAAAGGGCACCGACGAAGCCGTAAAGTACTAGTGGACGAAAAGCCAGCATGAAGCAGCCGAACCCAAAGCAGATCTCACATGTTTATATCCAAATCCAATCCCAAATATGCACAGTGCTTCTCCTTCGTGCCTGGATTAATGCTTCATCTTTTTATAAATTTTGCTTAGACTATGAATTGGTAAGGGACTGAATAAAAAGGTGTACGTTATATATTTCCTCACATGTAAAACATTCCGAACTTTAGGACCTTGTGATCACTCTTGTCAGTCCGGAAAGAAAGATAGAAAAAGCACTTCCAATGGTTCTTGCTTGCTCACAGAGTCACAGCTCACTCATGACTCATGATTCTGAGTGTGCCGACCAAAATTGCTGCATGTGTCCAATGGAAAGCCTAAACATTAGAAATTTTTACGCAACAAATAATAAACTAAACTTCAGTTTATTCAGAGAGATATAGTGGATTAGGCATTCTTTTTGCTTTAACATTGAAAGTTATGTATGTATGCCCCGCCAACACACAAAATAAAATTGACTACACATCGTCTAAAACAATTATAACTAAACAGCATATTAACTAAATATCATATGTTTATTACATTTTCATTAAATGTATGACTTTTCATACTCATAAGATTATTTGAAAATGATATTTCACTAAATAAAAAGGAATTATTATAAAAAAAATTAATACCTAACATAAATATGAAAGTTATATTTTAAGATTATTATTTATAAAGAAATATTTTATAAAATATATTTTAAACTAATAAAATTAAAATGCATATTACTATTAAATGCATATCAGTACAACTTTATAGCTATTAAAAAACGGCATGTTAACAATT
>PYAF01000313.1:913899-943668 GCA_007407185.1 Glycine tomentella
GAATATATATATATATATATATATATATATATTACGTTTATTTTTATTAACAATTATAAAGTGAATTTGTTTAAATTTTAAAATTTATTTTCGAGAATATAATGTTTTCATGTTTGTTATAAACTATAAAAAAATAATTTTAAGTATTGTTTATGCTTGAGAAAATAATAAATAATAATATTTTGTTTCATTTTTTTCCATAATGAAGGAAGAAAGATAGTTCCCACAACAATAAGATTTTAATACATATATTTTTTTTGTCATTTTAAACCTACCTTTTGTTTTTGCTATTCATTATTTTTTAAAAGAAGAAAAGATTGTGACAAAGTAACACAGTGATTTTCTTAGTGACAAAGTAAAAATATAACTCCTTTAAAAAAATGGATTCGAACCCTACACCTCTCATATTCAACCATGCACTTTCCGAATCTTTAAAAACTTGAAATTATCATTTTCATATTATACCTTTTATAATAGTAAAAAATAGATTATGAAATAAGTGTTTCATACAGATAAAAAATATCTTTTATAACAGGCGTTTTATAACATTAAAAAATAGATTCCATAATAAATGTTTCATAGCAATAAAAAATAATTTCTGTCTTCTAAAATAAGTATTTTATAATAGTGAAAAATAACATTTGGGATAGGTATTCCATAATGATAAAAAAAAATAACATGTATCTTGAAATAGACGTTTCATAACAATCAAAAATAGTTATCACCTTTTGGAATAGGTGTTCCATAAATGTAAAAATATAACTTCCAAAATAGGTGTTTTATAAAAATAAAAAATAAGTTCTAGAATGCTTGTTACATAATAATAAAAAAAAATTGTTAAAAAGAAAAATAAAAACATTTTATATATTCTATAAAACCTATTATGTAACTCAATTTATGTTTCAAAATGGTCATTCCATTAGGTTATTATATAATTTATGTAATTGTGTCTCCAAAATAATAATTAAAAATAAAATAAAATAAAAACATTATGCAATTGTAATTCTGGAAGACATAATATCATGTGTTTGGATCATATGTGTACCTTTAATGGCATGCACAAAGGAAGAAGGTTTGGAGACTTTGACCATACTGTCTCAAAATAAAAAAAAAATTTACCTAAATACCACGCCAACAGTACATTTTACTAAGAATGTCACGCGTCCTAATTCGCTTGTCAATCCAGCGAATTACGCTATGAGACACGTGGCAAATAGGGGGTAATTCGTTGGACTTTCTAGCGAATTACGTGCCCACATGGCAGATCGGACATCCTAGCGAATTACGTGTCCATGTGGCAGAAAAAAACGTAAAACTTCCAACGGTCATAACTTTTGATGGAAATGTCCGATGGAGGCGTACAATATGTCAAAACGCTCGAAATTCAGAAGAGAAGCCCTAGGAAGCTTCCCAAAGGAAAGTTGGTCGGCCATTTTTTCCAAAAAAATGCCTCTAAGTGCCTCAAAATTAAGATTTAAGATTACGATATATCCTTTAAATGGTATAACTTTTGATAGAAATGTCCGATGAAGACATACGATAAGTGCCATTTTTTTTTAATTTTGGGGCAATACGATCGTTGTCTCAAAGGTTTGGGAAGAATGTTCTACACTATTGTAACTCGTGAGAAGGAGTTTGTGAAACATGAAGTAGGTGAAGTCATGGGAAACAAAGTTATCATTAATTTGGGTAATTCGCATATAAAGAAAGATGTTAGGATTGAAAAATGATAATTTAGTATTTTTAAATAGAAATGGAGAGTAGAAATACACGTGAAAGTGCGCAATTCAAGGCTTAATCCAAATTGCCGCATGCGTCCCACCGGAGCTTTATTAAGATTTAAGATTCACCATAACGGCGCTGACTGCTGAGTCAATTCTTTAATCACTTTTGTACGCTAAATTACTATTGAGTGACTATTTGAATTTTGAAGCCATCTTTATTTTCCGAATAATGCAAAGTGAGAATTTCATACAGCTGTAGTGGTAAATAATTAAATATCAGTGAATGAATAATTCAGTTTTTAAAATTATAATAGTTAATTAAATTTGTTTCTGAAATTAATAAATATTTTTAAAAAAATTTAAAACTTTAAAAAAAGCGTGATTAATCAAATTCTTATATTCTTTATATTTTTTTTGCCTAGTAGCATAGTTTTTTTTTTCTTTTTTAAGATTCAAACTACGCGCGAATGTTTTTTTAAGAAAAGTCGAGTGCGCACCAAACTATTCTGAATTCTGAAAGATTACTAGATTAATTACGGTTATGAATTAATACACTGTCATTTGACTATAATTAAGCGGTTTCATTAGAAAATATTTTGACGAACTTGAAATTCCTTTGATGAGAGTTAAAGTAAAAATGAATTTCATTTTTATAGAGTTCAAAAAGATCCTCTTGTGTAACTGAATAGCTCCCTTTACATGCAACTTCACTCAACTACCATCCACCTTAGTTTAATTTACAGAGTTACAATGATTATGTGAAGTTACCATCAATTAAAGAAGAGAAGAATATGACGTCTAATCAATTAGATGCAGTGAATCTACTTACTGATTTGCACTACATCTTTATTTACTAGCTTTAATTCAGTAAGAGTAAAAATTAATTGTTAAATATTTGTTTGTGTCATATCTTACAATTAAAGTCTAGTTTGTCTGAATTCATCTCCCGGACACAACAATCCAAAATATAGACAGGTTATCTGAACTCAGAACTAAAATTTTCTTTTGCTGTAGTTTTAGTGGAAGTATACGAGTATTATTTTAATGATTTAGATTCCTAAAAAATATTTTCAGATAAATTTAAATATTTTTTGAAGTATTTAATAATTTGAAAAGGTAAAAACTCTGAAAGAGATAATTTATTCTTATATTATAAATTTTATTCTTCACTCTCGACTTTTAATGCATCTCTTATAATATTTTCTTTCTTTTAAAAATAATTTAATATTATAAATTAAAAAGAGAAAAAAAAATTAAAAATTTCCCGTAAACTCGTAATTTTTTTTTTATCTTGTTCGTATGATGTTGAAACTATAAAAAATTTATTGCTTTGATTTTATCTGACTTATAATACTTCATATATATATATATAATCTATTATAATCATATTCAGTATCTCTTATTAAACTGAAATAATCTCACCTAAACTGATTTATATATTAAATGATAATTATCTAATATTTGTGTATTTTAAAACAATACCAAATTTCAAATGCTCCATTAATTAAACATACAATATTAAGAATAATAAAAATAAATTATTAATAACATAGCAAATGAATATTGTGTATTTTATAAACTCATTCATCATATGGATACAAATTATAGTTTTCTAAGTAATATTGAACATGGACGGTGGACCTAATACAAATTTATAATTGCCACTCTAACACGAGTTTGACGACTATATTAAAGTAATAAAATATGAAAAGGAGCCAAAGAAAAACCTTACCCAATAAATAAATAGCCTAACTCCTATTTTTCTTTTTCGTCTTTTTTTTTTTATAGGTTTTTAGAACTGTGAATAACCTAACTCTGTCGGAGCACATTTTTCATTGCTTGAGAGTTCTCAATTAAGTCTTTCAGTTGAGATTCCTCAGTAAACAAATAAATCAGTACTCTTTCAGTTTGGTTTAGTTTAATTAAAGAGATAAAAAAAATTAAGTGTATGTTTGACTTGTATAAAATTTAATTGTGACTTTCTTGAATCACAATTTAGCGCATGTTTTGATTAACTTATTATTATTATTATTATATATATATATATATATATATATTTTAATCATTTTTTGCCTGAAGAGCTTAAAAAGATAATTCTGAAAAACTTATTCTAAAAGATATTAGTCTCATTTTCTTTTTAAAATAATCAAATTAATTGTACTATAAACTATTTTTAAAATGAAAATTAAATTTTAATTGAGGTATAATGTAGCAGTACTTTTTTTTAATAATAGTGAGTATCATATAAATTGTTTTTTAAATTAAAATTTAATTAATTAGATAAAAGTTACTTTTATAAAATTAATTATTAGATGAAACACCTTTATTAATCGTAAACAAATTAATTATGATACTAATTTGTATCATAATTAATTCATATTTAAATTTAAAATATAATTTATATCACAATCATTTCTACTATTCAAAAATAATGTGTTTTTGGTGCTTAAAAAAATAATGTGAGTCGTTAAGATAATTTGTACCATAATTAATTGAAGAATAATTAAAAAAGACAGCATATACTATTAATGACAAAAAAATAACTTATATCTATAATTAATTATAATTTTGTTTCTTAAAAATATAATAAAACGGAAACGTGTTTTTATTAAAAAGGTGTTTTGGAAATAAAATTTTGTTTAAATCTCGTGGGGAAGTGAATGTCCGAAGTGAGGTAAGTATCGCAATTCTCGGACTTGGATCTGGATGCAATGTAACTGAGTCCAAAAATATATGGGGTACTACTATTGGTCTCTACACAATTGCTATTGGCCCATATATTGTTGGGTGGCTTTTTTAATTTTTCAAAAATATATTTTCCCATGGAAGTATGATTTCATTGTACATTGTATAGCGAAAACATACTTCGGTTGAAATATTGGGGTGTGAAAAAAATAATGCAATAGAAGTATGATTCTATTGTGCATGTCCAACTGATATCTTTATTGTGTTGTTTGGATACAATGGTGGTGAGGACGTGCGACGACGTGAATGGATGTGTAGGGATGGGGTTGCAATGGTGGTGGATGGGCCAAGGGGGCACACTCATTGATTTGGAGTCAGGAACAGTGTGCGACGATGTTAGGTCAACGGTGGTGTTGCATGCAATTGATGTTTGAGTCACTGGGTTCAAATTTGGGGTGGAGATGGTGCGGTGCTAACGAGTTGGGTGGTGACATGATGAGAGGGTCGCATGCGAATTTGGCCAAGGTGGGGTGTGCATGACGATTTTGATGAAGGATAAGGGTGGCGTGGCGCAGTGATGGGGACGCACGTGAATCTGGTCTAGTGGGTTGGGTGTATGTGACGGTTTTGCTGGAAGACAAGGGTGGCATGGCATGGAGCGATGAGGGGGTTGCGCGTGAATTTGGTCAGGTGGGGTGTGTGTGACGTTTTGCTAGAGGACAAGGGTGGTGTCGAGCGGTGAGAAGTCCGAAGGATAGCGATTTTGAACAGTCACCCAATAAAATACAATTTTGTTGTGATGTCTCTTCATATGCACAACGAAATCGTATTTCTATTGTGTGTTATTTAAAACCTAGAAAACTCCCACAATGGAGGCACGATTTCATTGTGATTTTGGTACAAATACACAATGGAATCATGTTTCCATTGATATTTCCATTGTGTTAATTTTTTAAAACAGAAAAAATAACGAATAATATGATTCCATTGTGTTTCTATAACAAGTCACAACGGAATTAAGTTTTCAATGTACGATTTTTCCAAGTTTAAAAGAAACACACAATAGAAACATGATTGTGTTGTGGGAGTGAGAAGAAGCGGCTAGAATGGGAGGGTCCTTCCCTAGAGGGGGCCCTGGGCTCAGAAGAGGCTCATTTATGATATGCTAATCAAATTGGTAGAAGATGAAGGGGATTATGGGTTTGAATTCAAGGGTAATAAAGTCTTTTCTCAAGGAATTTTATTTTTCTTGGGGCCAATAGCAAATGCTGTAAGGGCAAATAGCAATCCCAAGTGTGTGCCTTGTTTTTAAAAGCCCAAAAAGGGGACGTCGGGCTTGGTTTCTGATATTGACTTGTTAATGTTTATCATTTCCTACTTGTTTCATTTATAAATTTTATATTTATATTTATATTCGTATTACAGTTTCTTCTTTAATACTCACATGATTGTATATATAAAAGGAGAAAAGTGTAATTTACTTTCTATCTTATTTTAAAGTATAATCAATGTTTGCAATAAAAAAAAGTAAGTAAATGAAAAAAAAAAGTTTAACATATATGCGTGGTGTATAAAATAATATTTTTACAGGAATATTCAATAAAATTTTACCGTATTGTCACATTATATTATTGATAAAAAAATGTGATAAATAATTAAATGTGATTCGATATATCATAAAAAATTATATAAATAGTGTATATAAATTAAATTTAAAACTTAATTACATTTCTAATTACTCAAATATTTTAATTATCTATTTTGGTCTTTTAATTTTTAATTACACTAATTAGAACTTTTGAGTTTTCTCCAAATTACAATTAAAATTCATAATAAATAAATATTTTGAAAAATGTAAATTATATTTTAGATTTACAATGGACTTTTTAAAATTTGACATAAAACTATTTTTAATCATTTATGTTTTTTTTCTAATAATTATTGAAATTCGAAAAAAAGGATAAAATATAATAAATTGAAAGAAATAAACAATTAAGAAGACAGTGGAGTGCACGTCCAAAAGAAGAAAATGGAGACGATATTTCTATTGCATATACTAAAGAAAATAATAATTTAATTCTCCAAATTATATATTATAGTTTATAATATAAAAAACATACATTAGAAAAAAATTAAATCAATATATTAACTTAATAACTTTCAATTAAAATATTATTAATTATTGTTACTTTGTATGCTAAATAATTTAGTTTTTCAAATTTTATTCTTGTAACCTCTATTGTCATTATGTCTAGTTCAATTACCAATGGAATATCCATTTCATTCACTTTGATTCATTTTTAGCCTTTTTATGTCAACGTATTTGAGGTTGAAGATTGTGTTTCTCTGGTCGTCATTAAATTAACCTGTTCAATGATCACATAAAAGGTTACCCTAATCTAAATACAAGGTGCTTATTATTTTTTCATAAAATAGTATGATGTTTTTTATTGATTTTATAAACACTGTTAGGCTTTCTAGTAATGTAACAATGCTCCTTTTCTCTAAACATTCTTTTATTTAATAAATTTTATAGATAATTTTTAATTTTAATTGTTTTAAAACAATAGTAAAAAATATATTTATATGAATAAGACTATGTTATTTGTTAGTGTAGTACTACCAAAACATAAAAAAGTATGTGTTGACCGGTGTTTTTAGGATATTGATTAAAGAACAAAAATAAGGAAATATTTATTATGCTAATAATAAGAGAACATAAAAAAAGTCACGAACAATACAATTTTACATATCCTAATAAAAAAATTATCATTTTTTTAGTATAAATGTGAGGTGTAATCTCCTCATCCCACCTGATCAGCCTAATTTTTAGATTAAGTGATACCTTTAGTTGACACTCCATGTCTAAGTTGAGGATCGAATCCCAGACGTTGGTTAAGAGACGTAAGTGCTAAACCTTTTAGTTCCTTAAGCCTTAGTTTAAGTTTGTTGTTAGTTTTTTATTTTCAATTTTTAAATGTAATTTTCAAAATAACATACATTCGACAAAATGAAGCTAGATTGGTTTTTAACTCAATTTTATATCCATTGTCAAAACCAAGATTTTTTTTTATATAAATTTGGTTTTTAGTTTTATAAAACACATTCTAATTATCACTACCACACCTCGACTTTGTCGCCTTCACCACCACAACCATCATTATCGATGCCTCTATTGTCGTTGTCGATGCTGCTATTATTATTTTACCCCACCATCGTTATCGCCGCCACCACCATCATTTTATTGCTACTATCTTCACCATTTTGTTGCCACTGTTGTCCCCATCGTTGTCCCCTTGCCAGCCATAATTTTAAAAATTGAACCGGTAATTGACTTGATCAAGACATTAGGTCATTGGGTTAATGATCAAACTAGTGTATCACTAATTGACTCACATGACATAATCTTTATTAAAAAAATTAAAACTTTATACCCAAGGGCACTTAAATAATAGCCCAAGGGCACTTCTATTGCCTAAAAAATTTTGGTGACATATGTACCAACCAAAAAGAGAGAATATAGATTTAATTTTAATGGGGAGTGATGGTACGCGGGGATGGACTGTGTACACGTATGCAGACGATATATATATGAATGGCCTAACAGAAACGAACGCCGTTATTGTGCTGAGGTTTATTGCTGTGTCTGTGGCCTCTCTCAGTCTCTCTCAGCAATCGCAGTCTCTGCCTAACACTCGCTCATCCAAAAATATGATCATTTCTTCGCCGTAAATTCGCCGGCAACCCGAGATCTCAACTTCTCACAGCCGTTTTCTCCCCCCCTCCCCCCCCACCTCAAAAAAACAAGGTTAGGGTTTCCATGGCTTCAGAGACGAAGGTCGTGAATCTGGCTGAGGAAGCCAAGCTCGCCAGAGAAGGTGTCACGGCTCCCTCCTATGCTTTTTCCACCATCTGCAAGTCCCTCGTCGCTGGTGGAGTCGCCGGAGGAGTGTCCGTTCCACTTCTCAATTGCTTCTTTTTCTTTTCTTTTCAATCTTAGTTTTTTCCGGAAATTTCGATGCTAATGTTAATAATTAAATTTTAATGTTTCATTGTCTGGGAGCAATGAAGCACTAGTTATTCTGTTTCGCCGAATCTCTCTTAATAGAATATGATCAACTAAACATACGTGCTACTGTTCACTTGGGAAGTTGCAAAAGTAGGTTTCTGTTAATCTCCCTATGCTTGGATTAGATCAATTGTTAAAATCACGCCAATTTCGGGGTTCTGGAAGAAGCTTCATTTGAGAGCGAAATTATTGAAATCTGTTTCCATTGGTGAAATGAATTTAGTGTCTTCCTTTATGCCTTTAAAACTCACCAATTTTGTTTTATTAATTTATGTATGCCTGCCTTACTAGCATTGTGTTACTGTCCAATATGAGAATCGGCTTAATTTGGACTTTATTGCTACAGTTATATGCTCATGCCAACCTAATCCAATTTTCCTGGAAACTATTTCTTACTGATAATTTCAACATCCCTTTTTGCATTATGTCAAGTTTTAATTGATTTGAACCTTTTTTTGTATATATGCAGATCACGAACTGCAGTTGCTCCACTGGAACGGTTGAAGATTTTGCTACAGGTTAGTCCACTGGAACGGTGGAAGATTTAGCTAAATCCACATTTAGCTATCATTTATTAACAAGCTATCTTTTTTGTTGCTTCTTTTGTGCTTGGATGTATCAATATCATACGTGTGATGTGATGTGCCTCTGCCATTTACAGGTTCAGAATCCACACAGCATTAAATACAATGGAACAATTCAAGGTCTAAAATATATATGGAGAACTGAAGGTTTTCGTGGGCTGTTCAAAGGGAATGGTACTAATTGTGCTCGAATTGTCCCAAATTCTGCTGTGAAGTTCTTCAGTTATGAGCAAGCTTCCAAGTAAGCTTTCCTTTAGATATACACTGATGTACTGCACTTTTATGATGATAAATTTGTAATGATGGGATTTTGCAATCCTTTTTTAATTTTTTTTTTCAAAACAATTTTCTTTAAGCATGGTCACTCCTTTGGCAAAGTAGTTTCAATTTTTATATCCATGTATTACATATATAACTCTTTCTCCTCTTTTTACTGAATGTTCCTTTTCTGGCAGAGGTATACTACATCTGTATCAGAAGCAAACTGGAAACGGTATGTCCATGTTTATTATTTTTCTCTTCTGGTGTGTGTGTATGGTTGTTGAGGGAGGAGGAGTGCTGGGTCAGTAGCTTGTTTTGGGTTTTGCATAATTTTGGGGGGAAATCACTTCCTTGAAAGGACAAACTTTCATTTCCTTGGGTGCTGTTCTCCAATAAAATCATAACATGTGTATTAATTTTGAACCACTTCATCCTCCTTTTTAAAGTGTTCATAGTTGAGGAGGTATAAATTTAGTATTCATTCTGTGGTTCAATATTTTCTTTTTGAAAAATATATCTTAAAATATTAAAAATCCCAATTAAATGGAAACAATTAGGTCTAAATAAAAAATTTCAATGATAAATCCCTTTATCTAAATGTTTTTTTCCCTTGTACTTTTTGTCAGAGGATGCTCAGCTGACTCCTCTTTTACGTCTTGGGGCTGGAGCATGTGCGGGAATAATTGCCATGTCTGCAACTTATCCAATGGACATGGTTCGAGGCAGAATAACTGTACAGGTACTCTTTTTTTTTCCCCCCAAATCCTTCATCCTTGCTTTACTTTCTTTTGGTCAGAAACGTAGCTGCAAATGCATAAATTGTGATACTTCTTATAGCTACAAATTTAAGTGGAAAGAAAATCTGTAAGTCTCACAATTTTTTTGTTGTCTTAATATAACAGTAAGTTTGCTTTTCCTTGTATTTGCAGACAGAGAAGTCCCCTTACCAGTACAGAGGAATGTTTCATGCTCTGTCAACTGTACTCAGGGAAGAAGGTCCACGTGCTTTATATAAGGGCTGGCTTCCTTCAGTCATTGGAGTTGTGAGTAACGTTTCTAGAAATTCTTTTTAGAAGTTGATGATTATGGTCATAATCATAAAGACTGTTATAAAAAATTATAACAGTATGCTTTCACTATTGGCTTTATGGGAAATTCATATTGCATTTGATAGTAACAATGTAGGACCTGTAGGCTGCAGTTGGTGGAGGGGGAGAACCTATAGAGCTCTAAGATTTCAAATTTGTCGAGTGCTAGACAATGTCTACCCTCCTTAGGGGACAAATAGTATTGCTTTCTAGGGCTGCTTATAGGTGTGGGGTATATTGGTGAGGATGTGTGACTAAATTCTTAGTGAGTTATTCCTGGTTATTATCTGTAGATAGATAGCAATATAGCATCTATTCAGTAAGTTGTGCCGAACATAAGATTAACATGGGGCTGTAGGATTGATCGAAAGGCTGCACCTAAAACTGGCATGTGTAGTTTTATTGACATTTTCTCAACATCAACAACACCTTTAACCCAAACTAATTGGGGTCGATGATAGATGAATCGAATAATAAATATGAGGAGGTTGAAAAAAAGAAGAAGGTAAAAGCAAGAAAAGGGGAAAGAAGAAGTGGAAAGATGAAGAGGAAAAAAAAATTAAAAATGGACCATCTGGAACATAGAGATAACGAATCTAACCTTCCATCAAGTTTATAGCTTTCTCTATTTCGTCCTAAGACACACCGTCCGTCAATATATATCCCATTCCATTAAGTCTTGTTTAACTACCTTTTTTTAGGTAAGTTTCTGTCTACATCTACCTCTTTTTGTGTCGAGCTCTTGATAACAAACTTTTATTCTTACGGGAGCATCCAAGGGCCGTTTTATCACGTGTTCAAACCATCTCAATCTATGTTCCCTCATCTTTTTACTCACCGGTACTACTGTTACCTTTCGTCGAATATCTTCATTTCTTATCTTATCCATCTTCGTATAACCACACATCTAGCTTAAAATCCTCATTTCTGCTATCCCTATTCTATGTTCATGTTATCTATGTGTTGACCAACATTCAACTCCATATAACATTGCAGGTCTTACAGTTGTTCTATAGAATTTTCCTTTTAGCTTGAGGAGAATTTTGCTGTCACACAACAATCCAGATGCATTCCGCCATTTCATCCACCCTGTTTTGATTCTATGATTTACATTCTCATTAATCTCTCCACCTTTTTGCAAAAATAATCCCAGGTAACTAAAAGCATCTTTTTGGGTACCTCTTTGTTAGATACCGAGCAATCACAAAACAATCGAGATAGCAGAAAGAGAGAAAAGGGAAAAAGAAAATAATACACAGTGTTTATCCTGGTTCATCCAATGTGGGTTACGTCTAGTTATTCTCTATATTTTCCTCTCACACTCGTTACAATGCACTCAGATTACAAGGAAGTATATAGGCTTAGAAACCCTAAGCACCGTAGCTATTCATGGGCCCAAGTCCAAACTAAAAATAATAAAACACGAGGCCAACAACAGTTTTAGGCCCCCGTACTTATCTTCTGAAGGCAAAACATGAGTCATACCCAACACTCTTGACCAAGCAGATGCACATGGTCTTGATCATCATCTCTTATCAGTGAAAACTCACATTTCATATACTTAGTCTTGCTTCGGCTTAACATGAGTCCTTTAGACTCCAAAGTGTTTCTCCACAATTCAAGTTTCCTATTAACACCGTCTTTGGTCTCATCAGTAAGCAAAATATCATCTGCAAAAAACATACACCACGACACTTCTCTTGAATATCTTTTGTTAGTTCATCCATCACTAAGACAAAGAGATAAGGACTAAGAGTTGAATCTTGGTATACACCTACCGTGATAGGGAAATAACTTTATGTTCCATTATAAGCTTTTACACATGGTAGCTCCATCATACATCCTTGATTGCATTTATATACTTCAATAGTACTTTTTTCATCTCAAGAGTCCACCATTAAACTTTTCTTGAGATCCTATTGTATGTTTTCTCGAGATCTATGAACATCATATGTAAGTTTTTCTTCTTTTCTTGATACCTTTCTATTAATTGTCGCATCAAGAAAATGACTTCCATGGTACATCTTCCTGGCATAAATTCAAATTGATTTACACAAATCTTGGTCTCTCTTCTCAAGCGATGTTCAATAACTCTCTCACAACTTCATAGTATGACCCATAAGTTTAATGTCTCTATAGTTAGAACTATTCTGGATATCTCCCTTGTTTTTATAAATAGACACAAACATATTTTTCCTCAAAATATCATATATCTTATTTGTATGAAAAATCTTATTGAAAAGATTGGTTAGCCATTTTATCGTCACATTCCCTAGGCCTCTCCACTTCAATAGGGACGTTATCGGGTCCCAAAACTTTATTATTCTTCATCCTCTTAAAAGCCTCCTTAACTTCATGTGTATTAATTCTATGCACAAATCTTCTTTTCAGATCTTCATAAGTATCCTCCAGGTTCACCTCACTTTTATCGCAATCCCTATTAAAAAGTTTGTTAAAGTAGTTCATTCATCTTTCATTTACATCTTCATCTCTTACCAAAAGTTTTTGATGTTCATCCTTGATGCATCTAACTTGGGTGAGATTTTTACTCTTCTTATCTCTCATTTTTGCAAGTTTGTATATACCTTTTTCACCATCCTTACTCCCAAGACTCTTATACAAATCGGCGAAAACCTTGTTTCTAGTTTCCCGCACTGCTTTCTTTGCATTTTTTCTTGCTAATATAAACTTTTGCAAGTTTTCATCATTGAGACTTTTATGCAAAGATCTAAAGCATTCCTTATTCTGTTTAATTACCTCCTGCACCTGTCCATTTTACCACCATGCTTCCTTTACTTTCTCGCAACACCTTCCTTCCTACATTTTGGATACACTTAACCATCTCATTTCATATTTCATTTGCTTCTCCAATAGACTCCTAGAGTCCTTCACACAACATGCTTTCCTTGAACTTTATTTGTTTTTCCTCTTTTAGCTTTCACTATCTTATCTTTAGGTTTTGAATCCTCTTTCTCATATTAAGTATTTTGTTAAACGAACCTCTAGAACTATCAGCTTATGTTGCGTAGCGACACGCTCTCCATGGTAGACCTTGTAGTCGATACAAGAATTTTTCTTTTCTTTTAGTCATAAAAAAATCAATTTGACTACGATTTTGACCATTATGATAAGTGATAAGATGAGACTCTTTTTTTCGGAAAAAGGTGTTTGCTAGCATCAAATCGTAGGCTAGTGCAACGTTTAAGATATCTTCTCCAGTCTCATTTTTCGTCTCATATCCAAAACTTCTATAAATTTTATCAAAACCTCCACTGCTTTTACCAACATGACCATTTAGGTCTCCTCCTAGAAAAATCTTTTTCTCTCGTGGTATCCCTCTCAAAACCTCTTCCAAGTCTTCCCAAAATCGGTTCTTATCATTTGATTGCAGTCCAACTTGGGGTGCATACACACTGAAGATGTTTAAAATTAAATCACCCACTACAAGCTTATTCAGCATAATCCTGTCGCCTTTCCTTTTGACGTAAACGACTTTATCTCTGAAACTTCTATCGATCATAATTCCAACACCATTTGGACTCTTGTTTATACCTGTACGCCACAACTTGAAACCGGAGCCATCCACTTCTTTGGCCTTTTCTCCAACCCACTTAGTTTCTTGCAAATAAACAATATTCACTTTCCTTTTGGCTAAAACATCTGCTAACTTTATCAGTTTACTTGTTAAAGTTCCTATGTTCCAGCTTCCCAATTGCATCCTTAACTCCTGAGTGGTGTTTACCCGCCACGCTCACCCATCTACATGTCGGGACCCTGATTGTCACCAAATCTGGGTGAAAACCTGGCGCTTTGCCTTGAGGCAAGGACCGTAGCTCAATTATCACTTCACCCCGGGACCGATGCAACGCCTTGGCTTGTGGCAAGCGCCCTAGCCCATTTTTCACTACATTGGATCCGATGTAACGTGTCGCTATGAAGGATACGCCCCAACGAAATATCATAACGGTTCATCTCATAAAAATAATTATTTTTTTACGGCCGGTTCACAACACTTAGCACCAATCCTCCTCCTTTATCTTGATTTGGGATAGGTCATGCATGCAAGCACACATAGGCGAAGTTTTTATTGACATTTTCTATTTAACTATATTTTTTGATAATTGTTCTTCTACTCGTTAAATGCTTCATAGAACAATTTTTTCAAGTAAAGACTTTCCATTCTTCAATGCTCTTGACCCTCTTCATTGTGAATTCTAATAATTAGTACTACTACTTTGGTCTGTTGACAAGGTTTTACCTGGTTATGGTAGGTTCTAGGTGGAAAATAGCTAGGTACAGGAACAGAAGACAGTAAAATCACAGTTATGCTTCAGTAAACTGCTGAAGTTTTGTTACAAACCAAGAAAAGAATTGCCGCAAAAGAAAATAAAGATTTTATTGGTAAAATGAAAATGAACAGAACAAAGGAGAGAAATCTCTTCTCTAAGGGATCCACTTTCACAAAAGATCTCTCTTTTCACAAAGAGCAAAACCTCAATTTACAAATATTGTCGGACAAAACAAATACCACAGCCCTCCCTCACTCCTATTTAATTATATCACTAACTCCCTCCCTCTAACTAAGTAACTATTGGCTAATGTCCCAACGGTACTAATTTACTACCTCTTCCCTCTCTCCCAACTCCTAAAAGTTTATAGAGATGTGAACAAACAGTGACCCTTAAATATTCTTTGTGCTTTGTAATTATATATAACTGATTAAAGTTCACTTTAATTTTGAACGGAAGCTCTCTTTTTGGGTGCTGTCATCAGACTTATTGACTTAAATATACTCTTACTCTACTATTTTGCTGTTTTTCAGATTCCTTATGTGGGTCTCAACTTTGCTGTGTATGAGTCTTTGAAAGATTGGTTAATTAAATCTAATCCATTAGGTCTAGTTCAAGATTCTGAGTTGAGTGTGACAACTCGCCTGGCGTGTGGTGCTGCAGCTGGAACTATTGGACAAACTGTTGCTTACCCTCTTGATGTCATTCGTCGAAGAATGCAGATGGTGGGTTGGAACCATGCTGCTTCTGTTGTAGCTGGTGATGGAAGAGGGAAGGTACCTCTTGAATACACTGGCATGGTTGATGCTTTTAGGAAAACTGTTCGGTATGAGGGATTTGGCGCATTATACAAGGGTCTGGTGCCAAATTCTGTAAAGGTCAGTTTTCATCTGATGCTCATGATTCATGAATTATGTTCTGTTATGAAAAAAATGTGGCTAAAGCATATCTGCATAAACATGTGCATCTATTTAGAAAGTAAGGTTTTCCTTCCTTCTTTTGAAGAAGATATTATTAATTTACTATATCTATGAAGCACCTAAAAAATGTTTGTGCGTGCATTATGTCACCTGGATGATTCCTGTGTGCGATCCCTCCATCATACTCTGTTGTTACTTCTCTGATTAAAGCTGTGAACATAAAAAGCTTCTACCTGATTAGAACAAAGTTTGCTTTTCAAGGGGTTATTGCAAGACTCAAGTCTGCGGTCTTGGTCAAACATTTGATATTTTGACCGTAAATTATTTACTACTCCCACTCAACCACCAATAAACACATGCTATATCTTTGGCTTTTATTATTATTACCCTTGTCTGGCGTTGTCTCAATTTTATGTGGTGTTTAAACAATCTTATGAGTCATAAGTCATGGCATTGTTTAAGAATCCCTAATTTTATGCAGTGGTCATAAAAAAATTTGGTTTAAATGTTGGAATTTTTATTAGTTGTTGTCTGGAAGCATGAAATCAGTGCACTTTGCATAGCAGCCTCCATGTAAAGCAATCAACTGAAAATGTTCTAGTTACATAGTTCCATTTGTGTAATGCCTCCACTGATGGTTGGTGTTTAGAAATGATCTCAATTCCCATTTAATTTAGCAATTGTGATATGATTCTTTTTAATATTTACCCAAAATTATTTTTGAATGGCATTGATCTTCCTTTAAGCAGTTTTGATCTCTTGAATCTTGATCTGTTGCAGGTGGTCCCATCCATAGCAATTGCATTTGTAACATATGAGGTGGTGAAGGACATTTTAGGAGTGGAGATCAGGATATCAGACTGAAGATTTGCATCCATGTGATATTTGATTGCCTGTTGTTTTCTTGTAGGCAACGGGATGCAGAGATGATAAATTAGGGGGTGACTTTCTTGTTTTTCATCTCTTCAATGAGTTAGGAAGCACTTGAGTTAGCGTGTATAAATTAATTCCCTTGCATCCCATTTGTTTTTCCTTGTGAACATGATTTAGCTTTTAGCTTCTTATTCATCTTCTATGGCAATAAATGTTGTGCAAAAACAATGCAAGGACATATCTGCATGCATTTCTGCAGAGTGAAGAAAGCAAGCATTTTTATTGATTGTATATCCATTGACTGATTACTGAGTATATCCTCGTCTAGAAATCGTATTTGCATTGTGTGCAAGTTACTCTATTCAGCCACTCTAACCCAACAAGTAGGGATAAGTCTGAAGGTCTAGTGTTATATTTACCTTATTATATTTTTCAGCACATTCCTGCAAGTGGAGGTCTAGTGTCATCTATGATATTAATAATACTAATTAATAAAGGATATGTTTTTTTTTTTACTTCACTTTTCTTTTAAAAAAAATATAAAGGGGCTGTCTCTATTTCTCCTAGTATAATAATAATAACTTTAAAAACGAGGAAAAATCAATGAAAAGACGTCGGAAAATGGATAGAAAACATGAATGATGAAAAATTGACTCGTCTAGTTGTAGTCATTATCTTTATATATAGTAAACAGATGTTATGAGTATTTAGTTTGGTTCTAAAATGTGGCTATTGAATTATTTGATTAAAGGTTGGGTTATTCATTGAAGATATATGTGGCTACGTACAGAGTCCAAATGGATTATATGCATACAATCTGAATAAACCCGTCAATTTCTTGATCAATTTGATAGTCTTTCAGCGGTAGCTGGATCCATCTCCCTTTGCATCCGAATATATTTCTATCTTATTCCGAATTCTTATTTGAATCTGATAAACAGCCGTGTGATAACAACTTATTTAGCAATTTATGCTGACAGAATTTTGTTAAATAACTTTTATTCAACATGCGATGTACTGGGAATCTGGGACATTTATGATATGTTTTAGTTAGAATTTATCACGACCTGATACACACACAATTTTGATTCAATTTGAATTAATGTAGTATTTATCCCATGTTTGAGAGAGTTTATTAGAAAGAAAATAATTTCATATTCTGTAAAAACTTTCTTAAAAACTGTGAGAAATTTTTTATTTCTTTATAATAAGATGAATTAAACATGCAAATAGTTTGTTTGATTACTCTTTGTATGAAATTTACAAACAACGATTATTTTTCCAAAATATAACAAACTAAGATGGATTTTAAAATGGAATTTACAAACCAATTCAATCTAATGATTTTTTTTAATGTACCATTTTTTTCAATCTTAAATACCTTTTCCTGTTTTAAATTGATTTTGTTTTTAAACATCCCTACTTAATTTTAATATGGACAAATAATCAACACTAACAAAAGATGTTTCTTATATACATTTAATTGCATCATGGATGTCAACTGATGGAGTCAGCCTTTTGACGATGCCGCTTTACCATCATTCTTACTTCAATGATCTACAGCTTCTAAGATGGTAATATTGATGTACCTAAATGCTGACAAACACTTGTTAACAAAAATCTTGCCATTTGCTTAAAACAAATGCTTCGCTTTAGCTTGCTTCATCATATCTCCACAGTCTCTATGTTGATTGGTGTAATCCTCCGCAGTAGCAAGATTTTGTTTCACATTTTTCTTCCATGCCTGATCACAGGAACAATGCTTAATCTTTGATGTCAATGACGCTAGTTGCAATAATTATATTTGTTACATAGAATCGCCGAGTTTTTAGGCTGTTCCTTTTTTGGATTCACAAAAACCAGCTGCTGAACGAATTCATACGCCAAAATCTAAATTAATCTCCATCTTTTACTAATCTTAGAGAAACTCAATTGTACCATATTTTAATTCAGCTTTCTTTCTCCCAAACAAGAGAAAATCAATTAGTATCTCCCAAAATACATATTCTTAATTAATTAAGTTTTAAATTTGTATAGTGCATATTTTGAAAATGATGTGTGGAATAAGCTTAATTAATTACCTGGAGTCTTCTACGGTAGTTTGAAATCTTGATGAAAGTGGTTTCCTCCAAAGCTTAGGCTCATGTTTCTCTCGTCTCTTGCTTTGTGATCTTGCTATGCATGTTTTAGTTACAGCACCCTTATCTTTTGTCTTCTTTTGGCTCTCCTCATGATATTCTATGCACTCATCGCTTGAAAAGTAGAATAACGAAAGCAACACAAGCAACATGTTTAGCTAAGCTAGATATGTATTTCGCAGATGTGAGTGACTCAATGTACCATTATTTTCTTCTCCTCCATGCTCTTCCATCATGTTCATGCCTATCTCATTCTCTCTTTCTTTCTCTTCTTCTGCTATATTACAATTTTGGCCCTTTTAATTTTTAGTTAATCAAGTTTCTTTATTTTTAAAATAAAGCATTTTTTTTTAATCCTTTCCCCCAAAACTATCATTTTCTATTATTTTATATTTTTACAAATTAAACTGATTAAATTGTTTCAAACCGTTTTTTTAACTTACAATTTACTAACTAGGCGAGAAATAAAAACGCGCCATATTTAGCGTACGATTGATTTTATTTATTATGGTGGAAAAAGAATAGTAAGAAATTTAACCCACAAGTGAAGAAAGTAAGCGTTGATAATTTTTTTAAAAGTAAATTTAAGTTATTTAACTCAAAGTAGTTTTTTTTTTGCTGACTCAAAGTATTTAAGTTTTAAAGTAACTTATTTTAGGATTATAAATATTTTATGTAAAGGATATTTACATATTTTTTTATATCTCAACTATAGATATTTTTACAAGAGATAGTCTTATTCAAGTACAAAATATTTACAATATGGCGGATTAATTTTCTTAATAATTTTTTTCATACTGTTAGCCAAAAAAAAAAAAAATCTAATGATATTTTTTTTTTTTGGGGTGAAGTAATGATATGATTAATAATTTTTTGGTCTTAAATAACGGGGACACGCGCCAAAGCCTTTTATAGCACATGGGAGTTGGTACTAAACGGTGCGTTTGAGCGCGTGTTTCTTGAGCCTCTCTGCGTGGATCTGCAGAAGTGGAAGAAGAAGAAGAAGAAGATGCAGTGGTACTTCGTGGCTTCGCTCCTCACCGTCCTCACCAGTTCTCAGGTCACTCTCATTTAAACCCTAATTTCACCCATTCCCGTCTTCCATTCACACACACTTCGCTAATTAGATTTGGCGTCACAGGGAATACTAACAACCCTCTCGCAAAGTAACGGAGAGTACAAGTATGATTACGCCACGGTCCCATTTCTCGCCGAGATTTTCAAGGTAAATAAAAACGAACACTTAGTGCATCAATTTCTATAAACCAAGTTTTGATGGTGAATAACAGTGGTGGGTGGTTTCACCTTTTCAGCTTGCCGTGTCAAGTTTGTTACTGTGGAGGGGATGCAAAAAGTCACCTTTGCCAAAGATGACAACGGAGTGGAAAACGGTGTCTCTGTTCCCCATTCCCTCAGTTATATATCTGATCCACAACAATGTTCAGTTTGCTACACTCACTTATGTGGACACTTCCACTTATCAGATAATGGGCAATTTGAAGATTGTCACCACTGGAATTCTATTTAGGTGCCTTCACTTTTCACAATTCAGATCAATGTTTTTTTTGTTTCCTCAATTAGAATTGGTATCTGAAAGCTTTTTCTTTGTTTCTTTGAAGGTTGTTCTTAGGGAGGAGGCTTTCTAACTTGCAGTGGATGGCTATTGTGCTGTTGGCTGTTGGGACAACCACAAGTCAGGTGCCAAAAACTTACGGGAGTCTCGGAAATTTGGTTTTGAGGCTTTAATTTTTTTTTTTTTTTCATAAGAACTAAGATGAATATCTAGTTCTGAGGTTTGTTCAGGATTGTGTAGCTATGATGCAATAGGTCTGGATAATTTTTGTTTGTCATTTACTTACGTGACACTCTAATCTTATAAGGTCATTTTCATACAGCTGAATGATTCCTTTTGTTGTTTCTTTTTGGAAGATGCCTTATTTGCACTGCTTCTACCTTATCCTTTCCTCCTTCTAACAGTGTTTATTTATTTTTCTAAATTTCTATTAATTTTAACTGTGTTGGTGACATGATATTAAGTCATAACATGCTAAACTGTGTTGAGAATTGAAATTATCTTTTTTTTATGATTTATTCTGCTGTGATAGTTGTAGCCTGTTAAGATCCTGATTGCTTCAAATATGTAAGTTTGAGAAGTACATCCTTGGATTAAGAGGGTTTCAAATAAATTCAACCAGCTTTTGGCTTCCTCTGCTGACATGTATACATGGTATCAGAAAGCTTCTACTAATATAGATGGCACATGTAACTTCTGATGGCGATTAAACTGAATGTCCCTTTGGGAATGAGAGGAAGTTCCTTTTAGGGGAGGATAAGAAATCTTCCTAAATAAAAAAAAAAAAAAGTGAGAGAATGTGGTTCAGAAATCACAAATGCAACAGATAAATGCCCTTAAAATAATCACGAGTACAAGACCTGAGAGATGTAATGGGTTAGCATGTAAAAAATTATATGGAATTGAAGCCCAAATACATCTTTGTTCTGTATTTTTTTTTTTGTGGTCACTGGTTTATATATTAGGTAAATTAGCTCTATGATGAAAATGTTATTTAAACAGAACTGTTTCTGTTTATTGTTTTAGGTTAGGGGATGTGGAGAGGCTTCTTGTGACTCCCTTTTCTCAGCGCCAATTCAGGGCTACATGTTAGGAGTTCTATCTGCTTGTCTCTCAGCTTTAGCTGGAATTTATACTGAGTTCTTGATGAAGAAAAACGATGACAGCTTATACTGGCAGAATATACAGTTGTACTCGTATGTATTTTTTCTTGATTTTATCAAATGTCTTCAAAGGCATGGGCACATGTGTCAGTCTTTTAATCTTTTAAACTATTTATTTCTGAAGCAATTTTTTCTCCATTTCATCTCTCTTAGCCTATTAAAGGAATGTGGTTATTTTACATATCAAGAAATGAGTGCTTTGTTTCCACTTTCTAAGTAATAGAACATGTATTACTGTTGAATTCATGTAGTTCATCCAATGTAGATTCCTAATTTCTATCTTTTTCAACTTGACATTTTTGTGGTTTTGTGTGTGTGTGTTGGGGGGTACTTAATATACATTTGAATTTCCACATGATTGTCATGCAGTACCATTTTTTAGCTAATCTTTCTGAATTTTCTTTTTTAATTAAGAAGAATTTATTTCTGCACTAACACTTTCTTAGAGAGAGATGAATGATTCTGTAAAATCGTTAGATCTTGAGTATTGTTTTTATGACACTCTAGCTCAATAGCTAATGAATATCATTAGTTGATTACCATGGTTAAATATTTTTGAATAATATACTGGAGGAATAGACACTAAATGAAATTCTCTCCAGGTTTGGTACACTTTTCAATATGGCACGACTACTTGCAGATGATTTTAGAGGTGGATTTGAAAATGGACCCTGGTGGCAACGTATTTTCAATGGATACACTATCACTACCTGGATGGTGGTATTGAATCTAGGGTCTACTGGTCTTTTGGTTTCATGGTTAATGAAACATGCAGATAATATTGTAAAGGTATATCCTTGGATCCTCCTGCCAGCATCCTTTTCTTGTGTTTGTTATCATATTAAATCTATTTTGGTGTAGAACTTGATTTTGAATTTACCTCCTTAGAATAATCTTTTTCTTATGAGGGAAATAATTATGTGACACTGAAATTAGTAAAGAAGTATCTCCTAACAGTATATGGTATTTGTTTATTTATATATTCTGTTCCTTTTCTCTCCTAATTGTTAGTTGTTTCTGCTCTCGTTAGGTCTATTCCACATCAATGGCAATGCTGCTGACAATGATACTTTCACTATTTCTCTTCAACTTCAAACCTACGCTGCAGGTAAATTTCCAGCCTAAGCAATTCCTCTAGTTGTATGTTATTTTACAGGATACTCATAGCTGCTTTGCTGTAGCTCTAGTGTAGAATCGGTTCTTAAATTTGTGGAATGCTTGTTTTTAGTCATTCTTATTTAAACAGATTAGTGATGTGCCAATTTCTTTTTAACTGTACCTATGATTTTTTTTTTTTCATGACTGTTATTAGTTATTACTTATTGGTCACTCTTTGTAAGTAAATGCTCATGTCTTATATTTTTTCATTCAGGCTCTTGTTGAGGTTGAATGTTGACATGATTGTTTAAAACCTTTCATGACATTCTCAGGCCATAACAGAATTAATTTTTTTTATTTTATTTTTTCTCTTTGCAGCTTTTCTTGGGCATTATTATTTGTATGATGTCTCTACACATGTATTTTGCCCCACCAAATATGCTCTTAGATATGCCATTAACAGTTAAGCCAGATGAAGAGAAGCTCATTGAAGTTTCTGTTGATCGAAGAACATTTTCATGATGTTGTATTGATATCTGAATACAATGCTTGGGTAAATGAAACATTTATTTCGATTCTGAGTTTTGTTTTATTTTCTAAATATATCAATCAAAATATTCTCATACAACATCCAACATTGCTACATAATGCATGTGGCATTAAGAAAATATTTATTTGATATTAAACAATGTTTCTTCCTTGTGACATAGTGGTCTTGAGTTTAGTAGTCACAAATTGCCTCTCGTTTCATGAGGTTAAGGTGGTGACCCTTCCCAAACCTCAAAATGGTGGGAGCCTCGTGCATTGGCCACCTTTTACATAGTTATGTATAACTGATCAAACGTGACCATTGAGTCCAAGAGAAGAGAAAGGGGGGGGGGGGGGGGGGGGGGGGGGGGGGGGGGGGGGGGGGGGGGGGGGGGGCGTATGTTGCATCCAGTATTCTGAGTGAATATCACTTTCAATAAGATATTGCAGGTTTGTTGGGTACATGATATGATACTGCAGTTTAAATATATCAGTATCGATCTTTTTTTCTTGATTGAAAGACAATCACATGCCTCTTTGTGCTAATTCTACTTTCAAGTTCTGATGTCTGTAAACTGAAGAGGAGGTATTAGAAATATGTATTGGTCACTAATGTTTGCAAATTGCACCTGTCTGCGTTAATCTAATGGGTTTGTTATAACTTTTTGTGCCTTTTATTTCACTTGTAGGCAAGCAATTGGCAATTTTGGTTTTCAGTATTTTCTTATTGGTTCTGCAGGTAATTTAATTTGTTCTTTCCCAGGTAGCAGAAATGCTAAATATTATTCCACGCCGCTGCGTTGATTCAGTGACTTTGTAGGCATCGTTAGGGGGATGACTTCAACTCTATATAGCTAATTTGAACATCCCATGTGTTGCCTGCGTTTAAATATGTGGAAAGGGTATATTGTGGGAAAAGTCTGTTGAATGAAAGTGAGCAGAATGTGGTTTAGAAGGAAATAGAATTTTCAATTTTGCCATTGGTTTTTGGTAAGTCTTCAACTTCTCTAGCTGGAAGTGATAGGGGCGTTACCCATTGACACAAAAGGCACTTTATGTCTCATTCGAATGTGATCTTCCTACCTGGTAGTTGTACAAACTAGACAATTCTTCACCATTAATTAATTTAAAGGTTAAATCAGTTTTTTAATTTATTTTTTATGTTTGATGTGGTCCTTGATTTTTTTTTTTCAGTTTAATTTGTTTTTCTAATTTTTAAAATTTGTTCGATTTAGTCCTTTATTTATTTATTTATTTTTGTTCAATTTAATCCTCCAATTTTTTAAATCAATTCAATTTGATTTTGCGTCTAAATCAACTTGAGTGATCCTACCGACTAAATATGAGTGTTTTCTGATGGTTTACAATGTCACTAAGTGATTTAAAGCAATTATAAAGTGTGATTTTTCAATATTATTGATTAATTTAGATATCATAATCAAATTGAATTGATTTAAAAAAAAAATTAAAGAATCAAATTGAATTTTAAAAAATAAAGAATAAAATTGAATTAAGAAATAAATTAAATAACAAATAAACTAATTAAACCTCGTTTAAATAGAGTGTTTTAAAGTTTGATGCCCGTCGAATGCACCTATTTTTTACGAGCATAACGAGGGCACATTGATATAGGTAGAAATGCATTATGTCTTCTTCCAAGTAGTGATTGGGTCGTACGGAGCTGAAGTTTGTGTCCTTCTATTTGTTAGCATTCAATACTCAGTGTGTAGTTAGGCAAATAAATGATCAGATGTCCAAATTTGTTGCTTTGTGTTTAGTAGGGAAGTTATTGTGGCGTTGATTTATATTATATGGTTGGAAACTTTATGATTGCTTTACTCGGGCTAGGAGGTTAGTCATTCAAAAATTAATCACGAGTCAATATTTAGGGGTGGTGTTTAATTTTAAAAATGAAAAAATGTGTGGTAAGCATTTAAAACTGCACCAAACCAAACTGACATTTCGTTTTTTGGATTTGTGGGAGTAGGGATCATTTGACTTTAATTCTTAAGATTTATAAATTAAAGTATAAGGAGGATATGTGTAGATAAACTTCTCTGTAAACCTTTATAACATCTTAATTTATAAATTTCAGGGATTAAAGTAAACAACCCCTTGGTCCCCTATAATTTCTGGAACAGAAGTAAGGATTTACTCTTAATTAAATACATCTAGGTACAATTAAAGAGTCACTTGAGTTACTGTGCAAGGATGAAAAGGCATGAAAAAGAAAGGAAAATCAAGTTAAAAAATGACCCTTTGTATTCGTTGCTGTGAGCGAATGAATGCACCAGACCTAGATAATTTCGATTGTGAACGTACTCAGTTTTCTTTGGGCTTAGCTCCCATTCTTGAAATGATCAAATTACCTTTTTAGTTTTTTATCTTTTTTTTTTTCAATTTAATTCTTTATCTTTTAAAAAGTTTATTTTGATTATTTATGTTTTAAAAAAGAATTAAAATGATTCATCTATCTATTTTGAACTAACACTGTTATTGATTTTAATAAATTGGCAGCTAAAAATTGCTACAAATGTATCATTTTTTTCCTTTTTCATCTCCTTTCTCTTCTTCCTCCTCCCAATTCTTCACTAGACAACACAAATCGCAGAGACGATCTCCCAAATTTCATATATAAATCAGATCTAGACAAGAGGGACAAAGTTTAGGATGACGCACTGGAACACTGCAACGAAGAAGGGGTTGCTGGCAAGGATGATATGCTCAAATTTGATGCACAGAAGCTTATGAACCTTTGTTGGCGGTGTGTTGTCTAGTGAAGAACCTAGAGGATGAAGGAGATGGAAGAAGAAAAGGAAGATGAAAGGGAAAAAAGAGAGATACATTTTGTGGTGATTTTTAGTTACTAATTTTTTAAAATTATTAACTATATTAGTTCAAAACATATAGAATAACCATTTTGGTTATTTTTTAAAATATAAAAAATCAAAATCAACTTTCTAAAAGATAAAAGAACAATTTAAAAAAATAAGATAAAAGATTAAATATATCATTTATTGAAACAATAAAAATTAGTTTGAAAGTGTAATTTGTATTCTTTTAATATATTTTTTAGCTTACGTATTTCTTCCGGTATTCTATTAAATATTTTGACCGTAAAATGACAAAAATAATTATGAATTGCATAAAAATTTGAATACATAAAGATAACTTTGCAATTTAATTTTTTAAAAGTAAATATGCATGTTATATACATTTTAAGGATGTTTGGGTAAGTATTGATTCAAGAAACTAATTACTTATTTTTTCAAAAGTGTTTTTAATGAATTCTTAAATATATCATTTCTTTAAAATATACTAAAAGATTTTTTTTAATCGTATAGCAGGTATTATGTCAATTTCAATAAGATTGAACTATATTCAGCCACAGGTGTCATAATTAATGAATAATTGATTCAAGTCATATATATTTGCTTTTCTATAAATAAGGTCTGGAATTTAAATCTTGTGCATAAAAAAATCTGCTAAATAAGTTAGTCTTCCTATGAAAACTATTTTATTGTGGCTACAAGTTAAAGTAACTAATTAAAGCTTTAACAGTGTGAAATTTGTTTACTTCTGAAGTTCATATCCACCCATGTCAGAAGATTTTGGGAAAAAAAAAAGTTTATTGTCATTGCTCTGTAAACTATGGTCCGAATGCCATACGCCCCATACATTACACAGCATATAATGGTTGCCAGAAATGCAATAGGGAATAAATAATGAGCATTAATTTAAAGCTCTGCTGTCGATTAGTTGGATACTTTGAAGGAAAAAAAATGTAATATTAAAATTTCAAAAGCAATAATTATTGTTAACGAGTGTATTTAGCATGTATTTATATGCTGATGACAAAGAAGGTCAATATGTGTAAATTGTTATAAATATCTTAATATTTAAGTTTGAATCTTATAAAATAAAATAAAATAAAAACATGCCAATGAAGCTGAAAAAGTGCGCTTTTCAATGCTCCATTTTGTAACATGCAACGATTTCTTATATCTGGGAGAACAAATTAAAATGCTAGTAATTTATTCTTTAATACACAAAAAAAGATGTGAAGAACTGAATCATGGATTTAGGTAAAAATTTCTAACTTTTTTTTTTTGTGAAAGATAAATTTCTAACATCTTATCATGAAAATAGTGAGAACTATAATATCTTATATATGTATAATTGGTGTAATTTTCTTCATTAATGAACATCTAAAAAAATCGTTTCATAATTTTATGCTTATAATGTCAACATTTTTTAAAAAATTTAATAATGTTACTGACGACTTATTGTTATTATGGAAAACATTTGTCCGTTTGAATCATTGAAGCGTCAAATGAAAAAGCCACGCAAATTGAATTTTCAAAGTTTTAATCCCTTCACTGAAAAGTTTAATGTTGCTAATTTTAGAATCTTTTGTATAATATTAAAAAAACTATATGACATATATACCTCAAAGAATTTTGTTAAAACTATTATTTTACCAATATTATACATAAAAAAGTACTCTTATCCTAATTTATAATCATTTTTTGATTTCAAAAGTTTTTTTTTTACCTCAAATTAATGCATCGTTCTCTTATCCTAAACTTTTGATGATAAAAAATAATTAACATTTTTTTACAGGAAAAATATTTAACATTATTAAATTTTAATAACTAACATCGTTCTCTTATCTTAATAGTTAAATTAATAATACTTATCTTTAAGAAGTTAAATTAACTAAACATATTTTTCAAACATCAAAATAGACCTGTACTCCATGAAATATCAATAAGACACGTCTCCGCTTTCCATGGCACAATTAGCCACAATTTCTTGCTTCTTTAGAAAATAACTAGCCACAAATTGTCCCTTATTTATTTGTGGATAAAATATGTTTAAGTTGATGTAAAATTCGAAAATTATTAATTTTATTTTCATAATTTTTTGAATTAATTTGATCATATGTAAAAATAAAATATATTTTTGCTGATTATTAATGATAATTCCGTTAGACGATTCCTTGATGTAACATCATAACTCAAAATTATTTTATCTTCTCTCATAATATCATTTGTAAATATGAGGAAAATGTTCAAATAATGACAAAAATTGTAATTTTTGGTGATTTTTTAGTTGTCAAAATTTGTTTAATTCATTTTGAATATTTTAATCACCACAAATTGTTTAATTCATTTGTAATCAAACTATATGTGTAAGTTTGTTAGTTACATCATATTAATATCTAATGGAGTTATAAATGAAAACTAGTAAAAATATTCTTTATTTTTACAAAGATTAAATTAATACAATTTTTTTATAAGAACAAAATTAATATTTTTAAAATTTAACATAGACCCTAAACATATTTTATTCTTTATTTGTTGAGATTTTTTTTTGGAGTTGTTGATAAAAGTTGGAAATATACTCTAATATATTTTTAGGAATATATTTTTTATTGATTGATATTGATTGAAATTACAAAAATTTGTGACTTTCACTCATGGTGATGATTTTATAAGTTTTAATAAAATTTAACCAATAATAAAAATTATGTTAAAAAATATATTATAAATTTATTTTTTACCATAACATTAATGTTAAGTGTAGTGAAATCTTTTTTTAATTGTTTTTTTAATGCAAGACTCGAATTCAATAACTTATTTTAAGAAATTGAAATTAATTTTATTTGAATTATTGATTTGTTGGTACTTGGTAATGTCAACACCTTTAACTCAAGTTAATTGAAGTCGATGGTAGATGGATACAATAATAAATCGAGAAAGAGACAAAGAAAGAGAAAGGGAGAGGAAAAGAAAAAAGTGGAAATAAAACAAAAGAGAGAAAAAATAAGCTAAAATAAAATAAGTGTGAAAGGAAGAAGGGAGAAAAGAAGAGGAAAATAACTAAAACAAGGAAACGACTGAAACATATAACTACTAATGGGTTTAATCCTCTACCAAACTTATAGTTTTTCTTCACTCTGTTCTAAGACATACCGCCCACCAATTTATATCTCACTCCATTAGGTCTTGTTTAACTACCTTTCCCTAGATAAGTTTCGGTCGACCTCCACCTCTCTTTGTGTGAAGCTCTTGGTAGCAAACTCTTGTCTAACGGGAGCATCCAATGGTCGTCTTATAACGTGCTTAAACCATCTCAATCTATGCTCCCTCATCTTATCACATACTGGTATCACTGCTACCTTTCGTCGAATATCCTCATTTTTTATCTTATCCATCTTCGTATCTCCACACATCCACCTTAACATTCTCATTTCTGCTACCCTTATTTTATGCTCATGTTGGCCAGCATTCCGCTCCATATAGCATTGCCGGTCTTACTGCTGTTCTATAGAATTTTCCTTTTAGCTTAAGGGGAATTTTGCGATCACACAAAAATTCTGATGCACTCCGCCATTTCATCTACCCTACTCTAATTCTATGATTTACATCCTCATCAATCTCACCACCTTTTTGCAACATTGATGTGTTGCAAACACATCTTAGTTTAGGATAGTTTTTAGGTTATATTTTGATTAAATAATTAGGAATTAGATTAGTTTTAGTTAGTTTATTAATAATATTTTATTTTATCCCATTCCAATACCAATCATGCATTTTCAGGACAAAAGAGGAGAATAAAGGCCAAAGAAAGAAGAAAACAAGTACTGGAGTCTCGCGCGAGTCGCGCCACTATCCACGCGAGTCACTTGGAAGACCAGAGAAGATCACGTATGACGCGTCAAATCCACGTGGGTCGCGTCAGAACTCAAAGGATTAATGAAATCTTCTCTG
>PYAF01000313.1:951359-967459 GCA_007407185.1 Glycine tomentella
TTGACAATACTGCACTAAATAGAATTGCTGTGGAACGGCTTCATTTATCAAACCCATCATTTGCTCAAACAAATTCCTTAGTTTCTACAGTTATGTCTGCCAGCACAACAACTCTTCGTTATCCAGGGTACATGAATAATGACTTGGTTGGTCTTCTTGCCTCTTTGATTCCAACACCAAGATGCCATTTTCTAATGACCGGCTATACGCCTTTGACTGTGGAACGCCAGGTGAGATCACTTTGTCTTTTTTTTCCCCCAAAAGCATGATTTTGGAGCATCAAAGCTTTTCCATAAATTTGTGTCTTCACTTGTGAAGATTTCTGTTGGTAAATTGTTGAACTGGAAGGTATCAGCAGGGAAATTATGAATTCATCTCACTTTCTTCCCCCCATTTTTAACTTCTGTAATCTGATTGGTATATGCACACATTGCTAAAAAATTTGACTTTCCTGTAACACTTCCAGATAATCATTGAAAATTTTGATGTTATTTCCTTGCAGGCTAATTTAATTCGTAAGACTACTGTACTTGATGTTATGAGAAGACTTCTGCAGGTATAATGACCGCCTAAACAGATAAGCTTCAAATTGAATGCCTTTGTGCTCTACTGACAGGTATATTCCTGGCAGGCAAAGAATATTATGGTCTCTTCTTATGCTCGGACCAAAGATGCTAGCCAAGCAAAATATATATCAATTCTGAATATCATCCAAGGGGAGGTTGATCCAACTCAGGTAATTAGAAATAGTTACGCAGTATTTTTGAAATAGGAGGCCTGTCTTTGGGACAGCAAGTGTATTTCTGTATTTGTGAAATAGGAGACTTTTTGTCTCTGGGACAGCAAGTGTATTGCTTTATTTTGTGATTTCAGTGTTAAATATTATCTTTTATTTGCTTTTATCAATTGGTGTTCTATCATGCTGTCACATAAAATCTTTAGCACTTCTATACTTTTTGAAAAAAACCTTGAAAAATTGAAAGAAGTATTTCTTTAAACTAAAATTAAATTAACCTTCCTCTGATGCTGGTAGCTTTTCTAGTTTTTTTAACTTCTATTAGTCATGTTATAAAGTTTTCATCATGTTGCAGCTTGCCCAGATTGACTTGTGATTGTGAAGTTTCATGTTTCTTGTATGTAAATATTTTAACAGCTCTATTATACTATGTCATGATTTTGTCTTTCTCTATGGATTTAGGTTCATGAAAGTTTGCAGAGGATTCGTGAAAGAAAACTAGTTAACTTTATTGAGTGGGGTCCTGCAAGTATTCAGGTCTGCGCTCTGTGGCAAAACAAATTAAAGTGGCAGCTGTTGAATTTTGTCTCCTTTATATTAGTTTTAGGACTCAATCTGATCTTTCTTCTTTCCTGCACTTCTGGTAGGTTGCTCTATCAAGGAAGTCTCCATATGTTCAAACTGCACATAGGGTGGGACTCTCATCATTTTTCTTTCAGTCTTTCTTTTGATGCTTATCTCACTTTTCTGCTTTTTTTTTTATATGATTATATTGGAGATAGATCAACACACACGCACACACACACACACACACACACATATTGATTAAAATGGTTTTTCTTCTGAGGTTCAAAATCAAGAAATTGGGTTATGAAATAACCTATTTTTGCTGCATTTGGTAGGTCAGTGGCCTTATGCTGGCAAGTCATACTAGCATCCGTCACCTTTTCAGTAAAACATTGAGCCAGTATGAGAAGTTGAGAAAGAAACAAGCCTTTATAGACGCTTACAGGAAGTTTCCAATGTTTGCTGTAAGTGACAATTTCATATGGATAATCTGATATCAATCTGCATCTGTTATATACTTCTTTGGCCTGTAGCATCTTCATGTAATACTTGTCATTTCATGTGATGACATCAATAAAAAATGGACAGGATAATGACCTCTCAGAATTTGATGAATCAAGGGACATAATTGAGACTTTGGTTGATGAATACAAGGCCTGCGAGTCCCCAGATTATATCAAATGGGGAATGGAGGTAGATTCTCTACAAATCCCATGTACCATTTTAAGCACATCTTGCGTATTGCTAATCTTTTGCCCTCTTATTTAGGATCCAAACAACATGCTAACAGGAGAAGGCAATGCTACAGGATCATTGGATCCAAATTCAGTAGCGTGAAAAAACCAAGTAAGCTACGATTAGGCCTTAATTTAGGCATCAAGTTTCTGGATTTGATTTTACTTTTTTTCTCTCGCAAGATAAATAAGATATTGACTTGTTATAAATTTTGAATTATCATTTTTTAACATGTGAATATCTATTGTTGTATTATTTTCTCCTTGTGACATGTGGCTTTACCGTTATTTAGCATTTATTTATTTTTTTATATTTTTTAAAACTATCAAATTATTAATTGCTTTACAATGTTCTTTTTGCATTAGATTTTTTGTCCTTCAAATCTCCACTTTCTTAAATTAATTTCTTTAAGTTTTTATATTAAAATATACTTTTTCATCTTAAAAATTAAATACTTATTGTTTCAATTTTTTTTTAAAAGTTATCTTTTCCCTCTAAATCTTGACTAATATTTTTTTTTGTTTATTTAAACTAATTATGCATGTTTTTCTAATAATTTTGAATATTTTTGTTTATATTGTTAAAAATTACATATTCAAAATGCACATGATATTTGCTAGTTGGTAGGAAAAAAATGAAGATTGAAATTGAATGTTAAACGTGGTTACCTTACATTTACACCATTTATTTACGTTCAATCAGCCAGGAGCAATATTTTGGTTTGCTTTCCTTCTTGAAATGTGTTTACCCTCTGTGAACTGTGAACTTAATGTTTGATTCTGAGTATACAAGTATGCTGCCTTTTGAGTCCATTTCCCATAAAAAAAAAACTTTATTTTCTGTGTTATTTTGTCTAATCTACCTTCTCCCATCTCTCAATCTTTTCTTTCCTCTTCTGCCGTTGGTTATGGAATCAAATACTATCATGTTGATTTTGTATGCATATTAAATTTTATATAATTTTAACATATAATCTAATTATAGATATTTTTAAAACTATATATTATATGTTAAAGTAAAATTGTGCGATGATGTATCAATTAATTTTTAATTTTATATGAATATTTGTGCATTTGATGTATCTTATGAGATCTTTTAACACGAACCCGTTGAAAAATTGTAGTGGTTTAATTTAGTAGTCTCTATTGTCCTACACTTGGTAATCAATAATCTGTTTGGAGTTTGGACTAGAAAATAGAAATTATATTACAATAAACAATTTTTAAATATATTGAGTTTAAACTTGAATATTTGTTCAACTGACAATGAAACTTTTTGCTGTCAGTGCACAAGAAAGGGTCACGTCAATGTAGATTTGTAGTAACTAATATTTATCACTTGAAGTAAATCTTTTTAAATAGGTAGAACCACATGATTTAGGGATAACATAAACCTTTTACACTGTTCGTAAATAGAAATTTAATCCTCTGGGAATCTTTTGAGTATTTGGTGGGAAAGTGACAAACCTAAACAAATCATTGCAGGTACCACAATGAAAGCGCAAAAAAGGAAAGGGTTTTTGTGAAAGATCAACAAGGTTTCCATTGAAGTTTTCAACTTTTTTGGGGTGTGAGATGGTTTGCGGTGTGATTAGTTTGGTTTGCATTTGTTTGCTAATCGTTTGTGCCCAAGGGAAGGGAGATTGAGTACAGAATCTTTCTGTATTGATTCGTTTTTAGCAATGTATATGGTTGGTTGGTCATTGAAATGTAGAGAATTAGGCAACCTAGTTTCTTTATCTGTGGATCTGACGTGTTTGTTAGGTGATACTGCTGTTTGGCATGAATTGAAATTGAAATATTTAAATTTAAATTGATTTGGGCATAGATTTACACGATTCATTTGGCGGAGAGATTCAACTCTTATAGCTCTCACGTAATATATTAATTCTTACAATACGGTTCCTTTAAATTGCTTTGGATTCCTCAATTATCGACATCGTGACCAGTGGCGTTTGTCTACTAATAAATTAGAGAAAGGGACTTAGGGGGAAATAATATTTGGTTCCACCCTAAGACAAGAAAAAAGTTGGTAACGCTTAAATGCAGTGTAACGAAAAACCAGTTTACCCACTAGAAAATAAGCCGTTCAATTATTTAGATCATTCTATCCTAATCTTAAAAGAAAACTTGTTACGTATAATCTATACACATTTGTGTATGTTTATATATTTTATAATCTTTATTAATTATCTTTTATATCTATAAATATATTACTTCTATTAAAAAGAATATGCACAATATTTATTCTCTCTAAATTTTTGTATTCTTTTATTTACTTTTTATTATAAGTTATATTTTATTTAACAAAATTCTAATTATATTACTTATGATGTGATCAACGTAAAGATTTGCCTTGAAAGAAGTAGACTTTTTTTTTTTTTAGCTTTTTTGATGATGGTTTTTAATAAAGTTTACATCACCCAGGCTCCTTTGTTGAACGTGTTCCGGTAAGATTCTCTTTGGATAAAAATTATTATCTTTGTAAAATGTAGAATTAATTTGAGATATATTTTTATATATTTAGTTTCATGTCTTCTTATAAAAATAATAAAAAATAATTATAAATAACATACAATTAAATATTTCAACAATATAATAAAGCCATAAATTTCATAATACTTAAATAACCAAGAAAAATTCAATTAATTTTGTGTTAAAAGTAATTTTGAGTAACTTCTGTATTGAAACCTAAATTTTGTACTAAACTTTACATTTTATAATAAAAATTTCTAAACATAAATCACATGAGTTTAAAATCAATTTAAATAAAATCAATTATATTAGAAATTAATTTTATCAATTTCCATCCAAACACACAATGAATATAACGGATTAATAGTCTCGTTCTTATTACAAAACAATGGATCTGTATTAAAACTCCTATTTCTTTCTCTGGTGTGGCCAGATCTATAGGTGGGAAATGTTGGGATACGAGGAGAAAATAGAAAGAAGCACCGTCATTAGTACTAATGCAATGGAAAAATATTGAATGCCGTTGTTATGATATGTTTGGGTAAGTTTCTTTAAAGTATTTCTAAAAAAAAAGAAAATAAGAAGCAAAAAATAAGATCAACTTTTTCATAAATAAAAATAAGCTCTTTGTTAGTTAATTTTTAGAAACTCACCAATATATCTTTTTAAAAAAATGAAATGACATCTACAAATTAATTAATGAAAATTTATTTTAACTTATAGAGAAATTTATTTTATTTTTTCTTTTTTATATTCTTCTTCTAAAAATGTTTAGAGAAAAACTTATATCCAATCAGGTATGTGGTGAAGTGATATCATGATTCAAGATCACATGTGATGTTCTTTTTTTATGTTTATATACGCATGTTCTGTTCACCTTTAGACACGGGATTGGGTTGCTCTATCTTACCATGTTCATTGTTCAAACATAACCCAAGAGCCATGCACATCTTATGAAGATCATGCAAGCAACACAAGATATTGGGGCCATCACTCGAAAATTTAAGCCGACTAAAATTTCCATTCAAAATATCAATATGTGGTCCAACGTAAGACAACCAAAGCTTTTGATTCCTGTTTGTTTCGACCACCAATAATCTATAAGAAATAAGACCAATACACAAGGTTTTGAGTTTTATCAAAGCATAAAAAAATCAACTCAAGCATATACCATGTCCGTCGTAGTCTTCGTCGCTACCTAAATTAAATTTGCTTTATTCAAACTATCCCAAAGTTGAGATATCAAAATGGAATTGGAATTTTACTAAAATTACAACTTACTTTTAATTTTTTATACAACTCAAACATTCCTTTTTTATAAATTTACAATTCAAACATAAGAACTGTAATTCTTAATCAATTATAATTCCAACAAAATTATAATTAAAATTACAATTATGAACTATAATATCAAAATCCCAAATGAACCGTTACTGTAATCCAATTCTTCAGAGAAATACGGACATTAACTATTATTGACCTGCAACAACTGATCTACAAATAAGCTTATTTCATTGCCTCACTAAAATAACACTTTTTCGCGCTCCTTTTTCTTCTTCTCATCTTGCTCTGGTCAAAGCTGCGGAAAACATTGTTAAGAGAAAATGTCTGGGCAAAAGAATCCGTAGAATGAAAAACTCTACTCTAATTTTGTTTTACATACAAGATTAATTAACTCACATACATAGATACATATAGCAACAAAATAAAGATTAAAAAGAGAAAACAGAATAAACAACTACCACATGGCCTTGTTAGTTCAAATTCAAATTTACACAAGAATAGATGTGCCAATAACAGCAAGTGGTCCCATTACAACGAAAGAGAAGGAAGAGAGACACTCAAATCCCTAAATGATGCGACTGATATTTCATATATACCCGTCCACTCTGTAACAAACTGACTTTCTTCCATATATAAGTGACTTCATTTTAGTTTATTCTTAACAACAAACACATTGACCTGTGTTTAGTTTTGAGGTTCCAAGCTGTCTCAGTCTCTCCTCATTTCAAGTCTGTGAGAGTGTGAAATAAAAATGGCATTTCTCAGAGCAGCTTCTGAAGTTTTGGCAATCTATACACGCCCCAAATGGGCGTGTTGGGCTGCACCAATTTGCTAATTTTTTGCATTTTTACACCATTTTTCTAATTATTTATTTAATTTGTATTTAATTTAATTTTTAGCCATACTCTTGTCTTTGCCATTTTTTCACCAGCTGTTCTTGAAGCACAGTCCCTTTCCCTTACACCTGCTCCTGCTCCTTCCAGCGATGGTAATTCTTCCTTTCCTAGTTTGACAAGAATTATTGAACATTTTGTTCTCCTATTCCTTGTGAAAGAATCAACAATGTGATGTTGCATTCAATTTTGAATTTTGTATATACGTCTCTAAGAAATTGTTGCACTTCATTTCAGTACAAGCTGAAATTGATCTTTGAGATGTGGTGATAGATGTTGGAGTTGAGAGGAGATCTAGATCTCAAGATGGTCCCAAAATTATTTGGCATGTACTTTTTCACCATATATACTTGTCATAATGAAATGAAATTGCAACAACAAAGTAACACCTAGTTTTCTAACGTAGTTTTCTGTTGTTAGCGGATAAAGCTGCATTAGATGACAGTAGATGAATTTGTTGTTTTGTTTCATTTTGATTTTAATTAATGTTGTTTTTATGTGTTGTTGGGTATTGTTGTTCAGGTACTTCAATAGACCAAGGAATTGCATACGTGTTGATGGTTGTGGCGCTGGTGCTCACGTACCTAATCCATCCCTTCGACGCGTCTTCCCATCACTTCTGAATTATCTGTACTCATAGAAATTGAACATAGTAGGGGCTGGCTGAGGTTGAATTTATTGTGTGGATAAGGACATTATAATGAGTTGTTTTTAATATCTTCCAAAAAAAAATTCTTTTCAATTTTACATTCTACTGCCTCTTTCGTTTACCTGTTAACGATGGATGATTGCTAGTGGAGGAAATAGTGTATTATGTTCGACTATTATTATCATTATTATTACACCAGAAATCCACAGTGTAATTTATTATTCTTGTTAATGGCATAGTATCAGGTAAAATTTATCTGTTATGGAGTACATGATTGAATTTGTGTTGGATTATCTAGAATTACTACAAATACCAATTAAATATTTATTTGTTTAGTGTACATTATTACATTTACATGATTCTCATGTTAATAATTGATTTTGAGTTCTATTGCTAACTTTATTTTAAAATAAAATCATTCAAACATAAATCATTTCACTTTAAACTTAATTTTAACTATAATTAGTCTTGCAAAATTAATTTCATTCAAAATCAATTTTTTAAATATTTATCCAAACATACTAAAAATAATGATTTTTTTCTATGCCAATTTTTTAACTTACATGTTTATTTTGTCCATTAATGTGCTTAACATTTTAAAATCTCTCTCACTAAGAGAAGAACGGATAGATACATTTAGATAGTTGTAAGACTAATTTTTTTATATCACTCAATAGCTTTGAATAGTTAGAAAATTTATTATTTCTATTCAATATTTGGGGCATCATATTTCAATATAATTATATTAGTTATTTATTTAAAGGTTATGATATTGATCTATTTTTGGTGATCATTCAACTATTTCGTTACAATCTTCCATCAACCTCTATGGATTTAAATTTTATGTTAAACCTGAAAACTTTCGTAATATAGTGTAATGTGATGTTTAGATATTTAGTGTTTTGATTCTTAGGAATCGAAGACACTGTTAGAAGATTTAGAATAATTCATAAATCATATTTAACTAACTAAACTAGACTCGTTGATATGATATTTTGGATATTTAGTGTTTTGTAAATAATTAATTTCAACAAGGGATACAAAGTCACCATTACTGTTAAATTATTAGGATTCAAGTTCATTTATTTGTAGGATACTTGGATCAGTTGCTTGAATGGTTGATTTTTTCAAATTTGTATGACTAATTTAATTTTTGGAAAATTGTTGCGTTGGATCTTAAGAATCATGCCCATCATTCATCAAGGATCCAGATGTCAAGCTTATGGGCTATGTCAAGATAGTGGTCTATCTACTTTGGGCGAAGACTCTTTTCCCTTAGGCGTGGCCTACATAATGCTTTCCAACATGCTCAGGTGAATATATTCCTTTACCTTACTCATTTGCATGCAACCTATGTGTACACATTAACACAGAAATAGGGGTCCAAGGAACTCACACAAAGTGAGAAAGGATGCATCAATGGCTTTGGCCCATGCTCCTTCCTCCGGTCAGGTGGGATTGTAACTATAGTGGGGAAGACAATGTTATAATCAGATTAAGAAGGAAAAGGAGACACTAAATCAGTTACAGGGAATGTTCCTTTAGAAGTTAATAGTATAGCACATTGGAAATGATGTATGCAGGAATGAAGGAATTTTAATGGAAAAAAAACATATTGATATGCAATGGTGTCAAGTTGCGAACAACGTAAATAATTTTATTAATATATTTATCTAGACTAAAATACATATTTCGTCCATCATGTTTTAATTTTGTCTAGTTTAATTTTTTGTTTTAAAAACTTTATTTTAATCCATTAACGTTTTCAAATAACAGAATGAAACAGAGACGCATATTTTAAAAGGATCATTTTCATCCTTAATATTCTTAAATGATTTTTTAAAAAACATATTAAATAAGATCTTAATTAAATTATTTATCCAAACAAGTCCTAAGAATTTAATGAATATAGATTATTAGTGTAAACAAAAATTTATGTTATCAACTAATTAAAATTAGTTTTTTAATTAGTTATGATGTAACTTTTATCAGTTATAAAAATTATCATTCATTTTAATTTGTAATTAAATAATTTTATAATACACGTTTTTTATGCTCATAGATGAATGTGTAACTAGTTATTTGAAATTTTCGTGATTTTTTTTAAATATAATTAATAATTTTAACTCTTAACAGAATAAATAAATAATATTAAATTAAATACTTATATTAAGTCACGTATTACAAGAAAAATAATTAGAATGAAAAATACCTTCACATTCAAAAGTAAAGATTTTAATATATAGCATGAAAATAAATAATTTGTATCAAAAACTTAATTAAAGCTTACATTAGCATATTATATTCGTATAATAAAATATATCGTTATTAGTATGAAGTCATAAAGAATAAATATTGGTAAGGAATCCAAGTGACTTCTAAGAACTAGGAATTAGCATACTAAGCATAGCATGTAAATTGTAAAGATAAATAAATTGGAACACACCGAAGAATATCAGCTACATATATTTCCCAATTCCCAGCACTCACGAGAAGTTTCATACAAACAAACTAAAAAATCCTCCGCACCGCACTGTTTTGAGATATGGGCAACATAAGACCTATCCTCAATATGTCAGCATGTCAGCGGTAATGAAAAGATAGATTATACATTAATGTCTTTTAAAAATGGAAGGAACACGTCCTATCCTATATTATAATGCCTTATTCCAACATCCTAGCCCATTGCATACTTCTGAGTCCAGCTCCTAGCAGTTGTTTCATACTTGGACCTGTCTGTCTTGTACATATGAGCAATTTCAGGCACCAAAGGGTCATCTGGGTTTGGATCGGTCAATAGGGAGCAAATGGAGAGCAACACCTGAAATAGGAAACGGAAACCCTTCCCACCCATTTAAAAAACAGCAATAGTCCAAGAGAAACAGTAACCATACATTGCAATGGGGCCTCCCAATTTCTCAGAAAAAGTTTCCCACCAATAACAACACATTAAGAAATGTTCCTTGCGTGGGCTTTAATATTACTAGCCACAATTAGGATTTTGAAGGTGCAACAATTGCATGCAATTTAGATCATGGCACTGAAACCAACTTTTAAGAGGTATCTGCTAATGTGATCCACTGGAATCTACATTATGGATCAAATAGTAGTATGCATGCGATCAACATTTCATGGTACAACATTACTATACTACAAGAATTGCATGCAACCCAGAGTATTAAATAGACCCAAGATATTTTTCATAGCATACTTATCCATCACTGGATTTTGGCACACCTCATCATCATATAACCATAAGTTAGTAACCTTCTGCTGCATGATGCTAAAAAGTTAACTTATCGAATTGGCTACTAGTTATTTATATGTTCTTTGACTAATAGAAATATTTCTCTCTGCGCTTATATGCATTGTTATTTGTTGCTGTATTGCAAAACTCAATGAAGATTAGTTAGTGTTAAAAAGTTTAGTACAGTCATAACCTTAGATATTGTCAATGCTGGGCTCCACTGCTCCTTTAAGATATCAAGACAAATACTACCATTGCTGTTGATATTTGGGTGGAAAACTTTAGTCCTAAATGCAACCTGCAAGAAAAAAGTAGACAGGCAGAAAAAGAAGGGATAAAATTTTGAACTAGCTTTATGTGAATAGGAAGCCACGTCTAGTAAGTAGTAACAGTGTAACACAAAAGCAAGTCACTGGAAAAGCTCACTTCATTTTCCAGGAAACAAAAGAGAGGTTAACACCTACTTTATAAACAAATAATTCAGATCTGAATTCTGAAATGTCAAATAGAAAGAGTTAATTCATATTGCTGGACTAGAGAATTTATCGTTATGTCTTTATAAGTAAAGTTAGAGTAAAGATACAAGCCCTCAGTGGCAGCGATCACAGTAAATTCATTTGCATACACCCCCACTCATGGTGAATTTGGATGAATAAAGTATCAGGTTTATGATTGTTGATGGAAAAATCAAATGGTGGAGATTTTTACAAAATACAAGCACATGAATAACAAATCATGAACACATAAGAATAAACTTTCTGTTTTCTCATCAGCAGTTACTACAACTTACTAATTACACTTTACTCAAGTACACCCTATCATATAAAGGATCTGGATCTCTCTGGTGGCCAATGGGTTCTCTTGGCCAAGCAAGAATAGGCTCCTCAGTCGTATAGATCTTCTGAAACCACCAGTTCCTCAGTCATGTCCTCTAATACCTCTCACCCAAAGAGCCGTTGCAGCTTTGACCCCAAAAAATTGGCCTTGAAAGTTAACATTATTCACTACTAAAACTCCTACAATCCCCTCGCTATGCAAATCTCATAACAATATCCAGTACTACTAGTTGCATTCTCCAAGTAACGGCTTCAACGGTGGCTACTTCAAACTTAGCACCTTCACAGCTTATAACTGCAGAGTTCATTATTTTGCTAGTTTTTAAATTTTTATTACTCACTGTCAGATTTGGTTTTAAAGAGGTGGCTCCACCTTCTACAGGTAACTGCTAGAAACTTCAGCAAGTGAAAACAGCATATAAGCTGCTCCCCAAACAGGAAAATCAATATTTGTTTTCAGCCCAACCAAGCATGCCCATATTGTGAACTTCTAAGCAGAAAATTAAACTCAACTACAGAAAAACTAGAGCAGTTCACTACACATTAAATAATAGCATTTCCATTAGTAAATTATAAATAGCGAGGACTCATTGACCTCCAAAACATGCCACCAGATTATGCTTTAGCAAACTCATCAGTCATCACAAAAATTCAACATATCACTAGCATAAACATCTCAGTCAAGGCATCATTGTTACAATATGGACAAGATTAACACTACAGTGAAGGAAGTGTGAATTGGATGATTAAAAAGCAAAATTTAATATCTTTGAAGATAAGAATCCATAAAATCTAATTAACAAATTGTAGGAATAATCTGAAATTCAGGAAAAATAGAAATTTTAACAATATAAACAAAAAAAGTTCAGTATTCTCCAAGTATATATAATGAAGGCAGAATTTTTGAAATTGTATTGGGCAGGACTAGGCCAATACCTTGGGTGGCTTGAATGGATAATCCGGAGGAAAATGAATAGTAACTAGAAAAACACCCCCAGCATAAGGGCTATCAGGGGGACCCATTATAGTTGCTTGCCAATGAAACATATCTTCCGCTACGGGACCTATGAAATGTAATAATCATTAGAAAATAACAAACTTAACATTGATTTCAAATATAGTATCAGAAAATAATGTATAATGTGTAACATACAAAAGAATGGAGTTTTAAACAAATATTCAAATATATACAGACTCACAACTTATATATCTTCTTGTTTAATGAATACATTCATGCAACTCAGATACATAATAAACATCTAGAAAGATAATAATCTCAGCCAAATATAATCTTAAAGTAAGAGTTATCTTCCAATGGATTGTGCAACCAAAGACAGAGATAATCACAATAGTCTTCTCTATCTTCAATCCATGATAGTTGTTACAAATCCATAACACAGACTTAGAGAAAATCTCTAACAAAAGTAGGCAATAGAGACTAGAGAGATTCTAATTCCTAAACAGTCACGGCACTTTAAATGCAGGATTTCAACTTCAGTAGAAAGAATACAAAGAGGAATTAGTTTTAAAAAAATGAAGAAAATTGAGACAATTAATAACAAAATAAAGAAACAACAAACTTATGAATCATTGGTTATCATTCTTAACCATGAAAAGCTTCTTCTGACTACCAGAAAAGTCTCACAAAACATCATATTGACGATAATCTTTTGAGGTCACAGCCTGGGATGTGAAGCTTACAACAAATATCTCATCCTACTTCCTCAAAGATTGTAAATTTATTACATTAACGTACGTAAATCAGCATCTAGAAACACATATAACAAAACCCAAACAAACCTACGAAACAAGGAGGGGGGGAAAAACACAACGACCCACATACGTGTAAATTCCAAAAACTCATAGATCGAGCAACATATGAACCTTAATAAGGGTTTGGGATAGATACAGAGCAAAAAGGGGGCAAAAGGAAGAGGAAAATTGTACCGGCACTGCAAGAGGTTGGAGGGTCTTTCTGGAGGTCCTTGAGCTCCTTCAGAATCCGCTTGGAGGCCATGGAAGAATAGTCCCTTTCGATCTACGAAGGAAGAAAAGGGTGAGTTGCAGAGAGAGAGAAGTTGCTCTTCAACGAAACGAAATGAAACGAACGAGAAGAGAAAACCAAACCCAACTTGCAGAAATGACTATATACGGAAAGAGACATTAATATACTCATACAACACAATTTAAATCACTATTTTTGTGTGCGTGTGTTTTTAAGTTTATCTCTATTGTTAGAGTAAATTGTTTTAATCTTTTTTTTTTCATTTTATACTACTTTAACCTTTTTATTTTAATATATAAATTAAGAAATATAATTAATATTAAAATATTTACATTTTCTTATTTTATTTATTATTTTAACATTTTTATAACATTTCTTTTTCTTTTTCTTGATAATTGTAACAATAAAGGTGCAATAAGGGTGCAATTGAGAAAATGATAATTGATAATATTTTAAATTTATAAAATAATTTATAAATAGAAATAAAAATTATTTTTATAACAACATATAAAAAATTGAATATGTACTTCTTACGCATTTTTTCTATTTTTAAAATATACAAATATGTTTTAAAATATTTTACATTATCATCTAAGGAAATACCATTATAATAAGTTTTAATTTTTTTATAAAAATTAATTTTAAAATCATATCAATAATAGTTTTAACTAATTAAAAATCTGAAAATATTTGCAAACGAATGTTTATTAAATTATTTTAGGGGACATTTGTTACAATATTTTTCTTAAGTCTTCTAAAAACTATGAAGTTGGAGATGTAAATTTTTCATATCTGGTATACAATTTTAAAAAGTATAGTCACAAGGAACATTGTTTCCAATTAATGTTTTTATCTCATGTTTCTAACAAAATTGTTCTGAAAGTGATAATTGACTTTCTCATATTGGAAAAAAAAATGATGTAAAAGATCATAATACTCTCATTATCTCATTTAATACAATTATATAAAGTTTTAGAACATTTTTTACTGAATGTAATAAATAATTAAATTTAAGAATAAGAAATGTTAATAAATATTATTAGTATACAAATTATATTTTTTAAAAATATATTATTTTATTTTATTGATGTAGTAAACATTACACTTTTTTATATACTCTTTAATTCTTTAAAAATTGACAACACATTAATTAATAAAAGCGTTTAGAAATATCATTGATGCAATATTAAAAAAAATATTTTAGTAAAAATTCTATAAAAAAAAGAAATCAAAGTAAAGAGAATGTAAATTTAAAATTCCATAATGTTAAAGTTAAAGAATTTTAATAATCACATAAATGTATTTATAATTTTAAACTATAGGAAAACTATTTTAATAAGAAAACTTATCGAAACCTTTTAAAAATAACTTATTATTATGTGAAAATTTACATCTAACTTTAAAAAGATTTAAAACTACAATCGTCATCACTAGAACTCGTTTTGCCTTATCTACATTAAAATTTAAACCATAATGAAGATTACAAGTTTTATCCTCTTTACCGATAGAAATCATCATGCAAGAGAAATGCAAATTAGTTAAACAATCATTTTATTCATTTATTGTAAATATGATCATTAGCATGTGTGGTGGGTCGACGTATATATATGGCCTATTTTGCTTTTGCTTCAATTCACTGGCTGGTTTCTTTCTCTCTTCGGAGTCTGATAGACTATTATGCTCAAACAACCGCCCGTTTTTCTTTATACATCATGTGGTCGATGTTGGATATCGCTATCCCAACCAATTCTTGTTCTTCCACTCCATTTGTATTAAAAAGGCTATAAGTCAATATTTTAGTAAGTTGAGTGCTTAATTTTCTATTGGAAAAGTTAAGGAAGTGAGAAGAACAAAACAGCTCATTTAAAGAAACACAAGTTGCAATGCACTGATGTGCATGCGTGTGGTGTACGTGGAATTGTAGTTCAGATATCTATTGTGATTTGTGAGAACGGTGGAAGGGTCCAATCAGCGAAAACAACTAATAAGCTATGAATTAGTACTATGAAGGAAAAGGTAAACATTGATGATAAACATATGCATAGATTTACTTCAATCAAGTGTGAAAGTGACTTCCTTTTTTATTTATTTTTTATAATTCTAGCTTTTGAGATTCCGCTCTAATTTCAGTTTCACGTTTTGAAATTTAGCCTCTGGAATCCAGTCCTCAAAAAGAACTAGACAGGTATACGATATTCAAAGTGTAATCAAAATGAATAACGAGAACTATTCAAGGGCAAAGAGTCACTTAAAAGAAACGTAAATAAACAGCTTGTAAATGTAACATCCTAAATAATTTTACTTACTTATTAAACTTTCTTATTTATTTTATTTTATTTAATCCTTTGTCTTTAAAATAAGAAAATTAATTTACACACCAAGAGCCAAATACATACATCATATCATATTATAAAATACTCTTCATGTTACATACTAGATTCAGTTTACATTCGTACTCTCATAGTACTGCAACTCTCTTATTTATTTACAAAGTTTTCATTCCCTCATCAAACATAGTCTCCAGTGCTATCATCTTCACTGAGAATGATGATGGGATTCGTGACAGGATTCGGATATATAGGGGCAAACTGAAGAAAAGGGTCATGGGGATTAAATACTTCACTAAAGACTGAAACAGGAAAATGAGCACCAAAGTAGATATGTGCACGTAGAA
>PYAF01000313.1:978380-990709 GCA_007407185.1 Glycine tomentella
AGAAGAAAGAATGAAAAGGGAATGAATCTTTATTGAATGCTACTCACAGTCACACAATATTGAGTGAATTCGAGGTTCACTCAGCCTCCAATATACTCTCAGCCTCTCAGCTACCTTCCCACACAGCCATCCCCTGTTATTTATAATATCTAACCCCTCCCCCAACTAACTAACAGCAACAGCATATTAACAGAATATTACTAGCAGCAGTCCTATCTATTGTTAACAGCAGTCCTAGATCCTATCAGAAACATTGGTAATCAAAATAACTGGGTGGAGAATTAATTCAAAGAGATTAGTAACAATAATTAACATGGTTGGACTCACAGCAAGCAGACAAGAGTTCTGATAAATATTATAACCTTGAGAAGTATCAATTCAAAGCCAGAAACTTTCTACTTTACCAAATGATAGAAGACAATGGAGGGACAAAAAACAGCTTAACATTTTATATACTTCAATGAAAGCAAAATTATATAGCTGTTAGCCTGTTACTATTTATATGATTCTATGTCAATACACCATGGCAACAACTAACAAAGATCAAAAGCAAATATATGAAACAACTCCATGGAGTTTTTGTCCATACTGCTAAAAATGAACATATGTCTGTTTCTCCTGGAGTACAAGACTTGAATTGGTACAGATGTAGCTTTACCAGAGATTGAAATTTTCATTCTGCAAATAATTCACTTAGTTCACGTACAACTATGATTGATCAATGTCGTTATCTTTGGAGTACTTTAGTATACTATTTTCCAATAAATTTCTTAAAGACCCCAAAATATAATGTTATATAATATAACTCCAGATTTGCGCCACTTTAATTATCTGATTTGCTGACACTGCATAATTTTGAAGATGATATCTTGGTTTGTGTCATTTGAACCAAAAAAAAGGAGATAATCCATGGACCAGGCCCCACGCTAAGGATTTCTAACCTACTTATTTAGTGGTTTATATGGGTTAGGGCTAGATGGCCCCATCAGAAAGTGGGCTAATTTAAAAAGGGCCCAATTGTAGGGTTTTAGGGTCTGGCTCTGGCCCATGGATTTTAGTCCTATTTGATAGCTTTGTGTTTCATACATGATTTTGGGATTTGAATATTCTAAAATGAGGGAATGCATTTTAGAGGATAAAATACATGTATCACAAAGTATGAAGTTGTTAAAATCTCAACAGCTATCACTACACTTTATCCTCTAAAGTGCACTTCCTTCACTTTAGAGGAACTAAATCTATGATTTTGTGTTTCTTTCTCTCCTGATCTTTTGCCCTTACCATTTTCTCCCTGCCTTATGGTATATTCTAGATGCGACAAATTCGTGCAGAGATTGGTGCTGTATCCAAAGCAGATGGGTAAATAATGAATTTTTGCTTTTTAAAAAATTTTAGTTGTGATTTCATTCAAAGCATTGGACCATAAAGTTTTTTTTTCATTTTGAAACCAGTTCTGCCATTTTTGAGATGGGTAATACCAAAGTTATTGCTGCTGTTTATGGCCCTAGAGAGGTACTGTTTAGTTATTTACCTTTCTTATGGATAGTTATCTATGTAATTTGAAGATGGGTAAAAAAACTTTTGGGTGTTAATCAGCTTAAATGTTTAAAAAATCTTTGAATTTGCATTTGAGCTATAGATAATTTGCTGTTTGTCTTTGGTAACTTTTATGCTTTTCAGGTGCAAAATAGGAGCCAGCAAATAAGTAGCCATGCCCTGGTAGATTTTTTCTTTTAAATATAATACATTGAGTGTATTTTTATTGTATTTATATACATTGTAATAATAACTTAATTGCTGTTTATCTGCTTTTTGTTTCTGTAGGTTCGGTGTGAGTACAGCATGGCTAATTTTAGCACTGGAGATCGCATGAGGAAATCTAAGGGTGACAGGTTGTACTTATTTACTTGTTTAACTTCTTAATCTTTTTGCTTGATTTTGATATATTCGTACTTGTTGAAATGGTATTGGAGTATGGACTAGTAATAGGATGAGAGTGAGTGTTGCATTAATAGAATCAATCTCAAGAATATCTTGTAATTGTGAATTGGACTTCATCTTTTTTACCAAAGTAGGAATTAAGCAGCAAATATGGTGATTGTGTGTGTAGACTTTTAGACTGTAACTTTTGATTATTAATTATGAACATCTTTATTTTTTGTTTTTTTCTCTTAAGCATTGATGACTACATCAGTAGTCTAAATGCTCCAAGGTGCGTTATGTATCAAAGAGCAGTGAAAAGTAAAATCATAAGCACCATTTATGACCTCCCCGCATTTTCTATCTTTTCTTCGACCTTTAACTTTTATGAGTCAGTCATCTTTGGCCAAAATTTGTATGCAGTTTTGAATGGCTTAGCCATCAATGTTTATATACATAAATTTTATCTTGTTTTGCTTCTTCAAAGTTTTAATTTGGTTCTCATTGTAAGGTTCTCTTGCAAAAGGATAATGGGATGACCTCTTGTTTTTTACGACTTTAGTTGATTGAAGTTTTCTCATGCTACAGGAGATCAACTGAAATTTCTCTGGTTATCCGGCAAACCATGGAAGCATGTATACTGACACATTTATTGCCTCGTTCCCAGGTTTTATTACACATTCAGAACTTATTTTGTACAAATGTAAATTTTTTTTTTTTTTTAAATTTCTAATGATTTAGTGATTAAATTTGCAGATAGATATCTATGTCCAAGTTCTCCAAGCAGATGGAGGTTACTAAGACCTGATAATTGGATCTTGCAATTATCTTCTCCTCTAATTGTCATTTTATTTTCTCTCTCTTCTACTCTTTTAATATGTCCCCGTTAAATTTTGACAATGTTAAAATATGTCTTTGTACTTTTATATAACCTCTGTTCTTGGCATGCCTTTGGCAGGAACTAGGTCTGCTTGTATAAATGCTGCTACTTTAGCCCTTGCCGATGCTGGGATCCCTATGCGTGATCTTGTAACTTCCTGTAGTGCTGGATACCTTAATAGCACCCCTCTGCTTGGTATATATCTGTTTTTGCTTGAATTTTTAACTGGCTAAGTACAGGGGGGGGGGGGGGGGGTCTTTTATTTCAGTAAACTTCTGATACTCAACCTGTCATAATTATTAAAAGTTGCTGAATGAATATGAACAGATTTGAACTATGTAGAAGACAGTGCTGGAGGGCCTGATGTAACTCTAGGAATTCTGCCGAAGCTGGATAAAGTGACACTTCTTCAGGTTAATTTTTGCGTCTTATTTTCTCCGTATTTTCTTTGAGAATGAGAACCTTGAAAATTTTAATAAGAAATTAACCACTGTATCATTATTATGAAAAGCATTTTCGTTCAAACTCCAGTTTATTTCTTTCAAATTTTCTCTAGTATTCACTGACTGCCTTAATACTTAAATTAGAATGGAAAAGCTCCTAGTTTAGTTTTATTTGCACTAATTTCTTTTGATCCTCGCTGTAGATGGATTCTAAACTACCAATTGACATTTTGGAAAATGTTATGCAACTGGCAATTGAAGGCTGCAAAGCAATAGCAAACTATATTCGAGAAGTAAGAATCTGTCGTCACTCTTGTGATTATACTAAGAAAAGTCAAAACATGGTTTACATTCATTTCATAGATTAATTCCCGATTTTTTATCGGTTGGCAGATTTTACTGGAGAACACAAAGCAACTTGAGTATCGACGAGGTGTATAGTTTTATAGCAGAAGTAATGTTTCCTATTTGCTTCCAGTTTATGTTGGTTTATGCTCGCGCATGATGATTATGATTGCCAATGCTCTGGTTTTTCCAGATTTGTAGGTTCATTCTTTCAGAATTTGTGCGTTATCATTTTTGATGAGAATTCTCCTGTATTTACTTGTTTCTCATCTGTAGAGAGGTGACTGTAGTGCATGTTTGAATTTCAGTTGAGAATTCAAAAGTAATTTTACACCGAGTAATAATTTCTTCCTTTATTTTATGCATTAGAATTCACAAATGTGCATTGAAATTCACAAAAGTGCTTTTCTAACTTTAATTCAAACAAAAACAGCCTTACCTTGTCAACTGAAGTAACAAATTTATGAATTATTTTGTCGTTTAGCAAATCCCCTAAAATTAGAAGGCAATGCGGAATGGAACTAGTGATCCGAAACTTTTAACAGTTAGAACCAAACACGTTTAACATGGTCGTTGCATCCTCTCAGACAACAAAGCAATGGCGTCGTCTTTGTCTAATCAGCATCAACAACTAACATGTTTAATGTCCTTAATTGCCTTTTTGTTTGGAGATAAAGAAAAAGAAAGCTTGTTATTTAGTGGTTGTATTGCAGTTAAGTCTCAACAAAGCTAGTTAAACTGAGAGATAATAATAAAATAATCTACCAAACTTTTTCTCGAATTTTCCCGTGTCTAATAACTAACTGTTGACTTTGGTTTATATATAACTTAATGTGATATAAATTAAAATTGAAAAATTGGGAATAATTTCAAAATTACTGATTAGTTTGGGATCGATTGTAGCTTCATTAAGTCAATCATTTATAACCTAAAGTTGCCAATATTCATTGCTAAAGAAAAGGCGATTTCTGATAATCAATTCCAAAACGTTTTTTTCATTTTAAATGAGTATGATACATTTGAATGTTGATGTTAAAAAAACATTATTCATAACGTCGCATATATTCTTTTACTAAAAAAATATTTAGTATTTGAAAAATCAAATTATATTGACTAAATTTGTTAATTTTTACCTAGAATATTTAATTTCACAAATAAAATTAACCTGAATGTTGATAATTAAGAAAATTTAGGATTGCTTTTATGATAATAGAAAAATCTTTTGAAGCATAAGCTCTTTATTGTTATACGAAATTATTTTATGAATACCTTTACTTTCTGAAAAATATTAAGCTTAATTAGACTAAATATTTATTAAATAAAGTTACAAAATAAGTTTGAAATTTTAGGAATTATGGATGCATAACGATAAAATAAGAATATGAATGAATACGTAATTTTAACTTATTAAAAGAAACCACTAGTAAATAATTATAAAACTAACAATTATAAGAGTGCAGATGAACATGTTTTATTCGTCTGAAATATTACATAAAGCTAAACTCTAATAATGAATATCAATAAGTTGTTGATTTAGTAATATTAAGTTTGATTATCTTGAATAAAATTTTGAATTTGAATTTTAGTGAAAGTGATCCATCAATTTTTTTTGACGAAAATTAATTTTTAACAAAATTGTTAAATACTCCACTTAAACGTCATTAAAAAAAATTCTAATACAGGAGAAAGTAATATCAAGTGCATATGTCAAATGCAAATAGTACCTATTTATATTGTTTTTTAAAAGTAGAGAGAATCTCTCATCTCTTACCAACGTCAACCTTTAGGACACAATGACCGTACCACCCCAAATTTAAAAAAAAATTGCCTGAATGTCACACTAACGAAAAATCTTATTAGAGTGTCACGCGTCCTAATTTACTAAACTGACAAGCGAATTATGTGATAGACACATGACGGGCAAGACCTAATTCGCTGGAGGGCCCAGTAAATTGGGTGACCACGTGGCAGGCAAGGGGTAATTCACTGGAGGGCCCAACGAATTAGGTGGCCACGTGAAAAAAAAAACCCAAAACTTCAAACGGTCATAACTTTTGATAGAAATGTCCGATGGAGACATAAGATATGTCAAAATGCTCGAAATTTAGAGGGGAATCCCCGAGCAATTTTTTGAAGGGGATTTGGTTCACTATTTTTTTCCAAAAAACGCCTCTAAGTGCCTCAAAATTAAGATTTAAGCATACAATATGATCTTCAAATGGTCTAACTTTTGATAGAAATATCCGATGGAGACATGCGATATGTCAAAACGTTCAAAATTAAGAGAAGTAAGTAAAAAAATAAAAATTAGCATTGAGTTAACTAATTAAATAATTAAAAAATAGAAAAACAATTGAATTTTTGGATGATTGACTCTTACATCTTAATTTTGAGGCACTTAGAAGTGTTTTTTGGAAAAAATAATGGACCAAATCCCCTTCAGAAATTTGCCCAAGGATTCCCCTCTAAATTTCGAGAGTTTTGATATATCGTACGCTTCCATCGAACATTTCTATCAAAAGTTATGACTGTTTGAAATTTTACGTTTTTTTTTTCCATGTGACTACCTAATTCGTTGGACCCTCCAAGGAATTACGCCTTGTCCACCACGTGTCCATCACGTAATTCGCTTGTCAATCTAACGAATTAGAATGCATGGCATTCAGGTAAATGTTTTTAAAATTTGGGACAATAAGGTCACTGTCTCAACCTTTAGCCTATTCCCCCGCACATCCGGTCTCCAATTGTACAAAATGCTAATGTTTTCTGACGCACCGCTTGTGACCGGCTTTATTGAATAAAAACAAAAATTCAATTAGATCAGTCAATATAAGAAAGTTTCATTCAACTGTAGATATCGTCTATTGACTATCATATTTAAAGTATTTTCTAATTAATTGCAACAAGAAAGTTTAAAATAGCCATTACGTGGAACATCATAAAATCCATCCAGGGAAGAAACTTGACATCTACACAACAAATCTAACGCTTGAAGGAGAGAGTCCATAGCAGAACCGAAGCAGCTAACTAATAACCGGGTAACATTTGATAGCCATTCTCACAAAAAACATAGGCCACTCTAAAACACTATTTCTAGCCTAAAGATCACACAACAGAAAAACCTGATACTCCTAAGGAGCACTATTTCTACAACTTAATGCTACATTGCATGATGTAGCATAAACTCTGACCCATTTTGTACAATTCCTCAAAGATCACTTCTGTCCAGACCTAGATGATCGCTGCAAAAACTTGACGGCACAACCGAGAGCTGCAGCCGCCCAGTCCATTCCTCACCCGGCTTCAAGTTCACAGGTTTCTCTATTGCTGCCCCATCAACACAAAGCATTTGTTTATACTCCTCATCACCGAAGTCTGCCATTGATTTTGATTTCTTCTCCCATGGATTCCACACAGCTGCACACATCATAGAAGTACAAAATTAGTGTTGCTGATTGCAGGAACTAGACAGATATAGTGCAAACTTCCTTTTGTCATATGTTCTGAACAACTTTTACTAGCTAGATAGCTTACCAACATCAGGGAGACCATCCTTCCTTATAACAAATGTTCGTTTCCTCTCATGATCTAGCACCGCAATTATGTTTGGAGAGCTAAGATAAACTCGATCCACCTGCCAGGAAGGAAGGATGAATTTTGAAAACCTCTTTATTCATATCCTTCATAATTACAAAACCTAAAGACTTTAGTGAATTTGATATGATTGACAAAACTGCCAAGGCTAGTATTAAGGTGCTATAGTTACCACAACTTGAAGCAAAAGCTTATAATTGCATCATGGAACTACCAATATCTACATGTTGTAAACATTAATATAACCTGGAGAGATTTACCTCAGATTCAAATGTTATTGCATCTCCTTGTTCTGTAAACCGTTCCTTTTGGAAAAGGTTGTCCAGATAATCCAGTGTCTCCAGACCTTCAATCCTTATCTCACTATACATCATTATTGATGTGAGTATTAATTAGCAAACTCAAATTGAAATTCCTTAAAACAACCAAAATAGCGATAGTTCAAATACTAAAAAAAATGTAAATAAATTATCCTAATAGGTAACAAGCATTGCAAACAGTAGCTTTCTTCAAATGGTTACAAATTCTATAGGGCCTCTGTAAAAACTTTGGACTTTCCTTACGATATATCACTTGTTTCATTTTTCACTACAACTGACCTGAATAGATCTCATAGCTCCTGTACTAACAGTATTCAGAGAACAATTCACATAATATATCAGTTAGTTTCAAATGAATAAAGCATATATTATTATTCTTTAGTAGATTCCAAAGAAGAGAAATAGTCCTCTCTGGCCTGATTAAATGTTAAAATCCCACATTTTTAAATTCTTCAGCAAACAATTTGCTTAGAGTATGTTTGGATGAGATAATTTAAAATTTTAAAAAATTTTAAATTCTAAGAATTTTAAATGTTTCAATTGAAATTCTTTCATTTTCAAAATTCTATGTTTGGATAAAGAAAATAAATTCCTTCATTTTCAAAATTTTGAACATGATGCACGGATAGACACATGAGCTGGGTGCCATGAGAGTAGCGGAAGTCGAAATATTCGTCAACAATGGAGACAGAACAAAGAGTGGTGTGGTGGGAGCTTCTATAGAAGAGGAGAATTTCAATTTCTCACCTTTTAGAAGGAAATTAAAATTCTCACATTTTTAGTTGTTTAAAATTCTGTTTTAAAATTCCAAAAATTTAAATTTTTCATATAAAAACATCCAAACAATGAATTTTGAATTAAAGAATTTTAATTCTCTGATAAGTTATTTTTTTCAGTTAAAATTCTCTATCCAAACACACTCTTAATGTATATAATAGATGCAGAAAATACTTGTTTCAGAACAATAAACCAAGTATTTGTCTCCAATAATCTAGAATAAGGAAGCATCATTACTGCTAAATAAAGCTCTAATTAAGTGTTCCAGCATTCAATTTACATTGTAAAAGAAAAATGAGGGTTGGACATCATCCCACAGCCTCAGAAAAGGGAATAAAGGACAAGTACAAGAATTATCCATACCTTATGTCAGAGACCAATAAGTATGTGTGATATGCAAATGAGAAACTAAATGGCTTGCCATTTATATTCCTGACTCTAGATATCAAAGTCAGGTCCCCATCTTTTGTAAGAGACACCCGAAGACGGAATTCAAAACTGGTACAATTAAGCAACCATTAGCTCACTATTGCTTGAATTTACTTCCAAACACAGGAGAAAGTAATATCAAGTGCATATGTCAGCTAAAAACTATCAAATGCGGGGAGAGCAAATATCCTTGTGAATCATAATCCATGATCTGCAGTTTTGTGGCATTCAAGTTCATACCTATATGGCCAGCACTTCGTATCTTCTTCAGATGATTTTAGTACCAGGTCAATGAAGGATTTCCCACTAGAATCATTTGCAGGTAGAGGAGGAGGACTATCATCAATTACCCACATTCTATTTCTCGCAAAACCATGCAGCTCCAGCGATCCACAGTTTCCAAACTGTAAAACAAATTTAGCTTAAGATATGTGGGTTGTATATGTTACAATTTATTGAAAATGAACATTCAAAGAAGTAAGTTTACCTGTGGAAAACATATAGGAATTCCTCCTCGTATGGCTTTTGGAGCCTTGAAAATTGCCTACAATCAATTGAAAATGAGACAAGAGTAAGTTATGACTACTTGCCTCTTTACAAAGTAAAATTGATTAAAGATCTATATTTCTACTAAATCATCATCTGTGAACCAAGGTACCAAAAAGGCAACCACTCTTATTATTATAATTTATAAATCAACATCATCAGTTAGCAAGTTGGAAATGTTTTCATTGAACCAGTATTCAACTCAAGTGGTTCAAAAGGATAAAAGCACTACATATCTGCAAACTATTAGTAAAATGAGTGAAATTATTCACACCCACCCCATAAAAATAACAAAGTGCAATATTAACCAATGCACCCTTTTTCCCTATTTTTCTCTTGCATTGATATGATTGATGAACAACATAGAATGCTATGATTCGTCAACATCCAAACTCTTTGAATTTATTGATTATCTGGACCAATGCCCTTCACATACTACCTGCAATATAATACAGTTTAGCCGAAAATGATGTTTAGTCAAAATTGAAAGACATACCTTGCTGCTTGTGAATAGAAGTTCTTCCCCATGCTCATTCCGCCATGAAGTGACCTGCGCCCCATGTAAGCTTACCTAATTTTAAGAACCATGTTTTCCTTATCATGGATTGACATTGGATGTTATATAAAAAAATTAAAATCATAACTTCATCAAATGTTAAAACTGATACAAATACTGCAATCAACAAACTCTCACCTGTGCCGAAGCACCCCTTGGAGTCCGAAGCACAATTTGTTGAATTCCATTCCAGTCCTTTGTAATTTCAGTTGCTGCTCTATAGTCCCACACAGCTGCAGAATGCCCCATTCAAATTAGTGTAGATCCTCTACTTCCCCAGCAAACCCTTATAGGCTTCTCAAATTTGGAACATGCCAATGCCAGAGGATTGAAGGGAGATCCAGCTCACACCTATATTGTAACAAACAAGTGAATTAGCCTTATCAGTTAAAGCCAAAATCCCAACTAGCCAATTTAACCCACAAAACCTCTCCTCACTGGTGCGATTCAGATCTAGGGAACCGTAAACCTCTTTTTAAAACAAGAATTAGTGTTGTATGAGAAAATTCCATTAAAATCCCACAAAGCCAAGAGCAGAAACGTTAGACTTTAAACATTTGGCAATTGCATACCAATCTACCTGGCACACATCTAAGCATGTCCTTGAAACTCGTCAGATTTACAGCAGAAAAAGACAATTAAATACTGAACAAACTCGGACAGATGCAAAAACTCTCTATAATTATAATTAAATAAAACCGATATATATATATATATATAACAACAGTCATAAAATTTTCTTTAAGAATATAAGCAAAAAAAACAACAATAATATTTTCAGGAAAATGCAACTCATGGAAGAAAAACCAATACTAAAATGAAATCCCATTAACCAAGCACTAGTAAGTGTGCTTACTTACTTGAACAATCCTGAATCTGGAATTCCAAGTCTAAACCGACACCGGGTCTTGGATGCAAAGAGAAGCAGCACAATAATGCATGACCTCTGTGAAATGAGTTCAGAAATTCACACATCCAATGACACGAGGCAGTACCTGTTGATCAAGTGCAGAGATACACACATGACAAAGAAGAAGCGTTCAAAAAGTTTAAAGGTACCCTTTTTTTAGAAGTATTCATTCAAGACCAAACTTGCAATCGAATCAAGAAAAGTTTAAAACTTTCAACCACCCCAAGATTTGAAAAAAGAAAAACTACAGCATATGGTAGGTGGCAATGTAGTGGGAAGGTGGAATAAATAAAAAATTTACACAAGCAAAGATAAGGAGCAAAAACCGGTCTTGTAAATTCTCTGTCTGTTGGCTGCTGAAGAGATCTAGTTCTAGGACGTGGAGATACGAGAATGTACACATGTACAAACCGTCAAAAAGATTTGAACATTTTTTAATGTTAAGAAGATTATAATTATAATTTTGTGTACAAGATTTAAAAGAGAGAGTAAAATATACACCATTCCAGAGTAGGGTTGAAAGCTACTTTTTTCTTTGGATTGTGGTGGAGAGAGATTCAACTGTCACACAAACAAAACAACACAACACAAGCGAGGGTGATGAATCAATCTCAAGATGAAAATGAAAGTAAAACTGTTGTTTCAACGCACATGACACAGCTATCACATCACTGGAGCATATATTAAGAGGAAGGATATATCAATCATTATTAATTTTAAACATCATATCCATATTTTATTTTTTTCTATAGCATTATAAATTTTGTTAAATTTATAGCAAAAAAATTCTCTTTATTGTTAAATAAGTTTTTAGGTGTTTATTAAACATTTTTCTAATATTATAAGGGGCACGCGTACGTATTTGGTTTTTTTCTCCAATGAGGTGTGCAAAATGGATTTGTCACCGCAATCCCGGGCTTATCTTTCAATTTCTCTCTTCCTTTTTCCTTTTCTTTTTAGCACGGAAAGACAAACACTTACCATTTTTTTAATACAGTTAAAGATAGAGCAAACCCAAAAAGAAATTGAAGTTGCCATAAAAGAAAAAATTAGTGTGATGAATTGTTATTTATTTCGTCACGGCTGTTCAATTTAGAGGATAAGGCCAAAGAAATTGTGTGAAATATGAAGTTGCCACAAAAGAGTTTTGGATTATTCATATTTGTCTGCATCAACCGTGCTTATTTTAATTTTGCGTCAAATCGTTCATATAATATATTATCTAAGTTAAATTTATTATTAATTTCTTAACTATTTAAACTTTTAATTAAGTTCCTAAATTAAAATTTTAATTGAGTCTTTAGTTTTATAAAAAAATTATAATAAGACCTCTTAAAAAATTTAAACCGCTATAAATTATCATTTTTTACAATTTTAAGTTGTCATAAACTATTTTTAGAAATCCAGATACAAAAATTCTATCAAAAAAATATTTGATTGCAATTTTTTAGTTTAATAATATAACTAAAAATTCCCAAATAATTCATATCTACTAATTAATTTAACCTTTTATTATTATTTATTATTTATAGTATTATTGTTTTCTATTATCTCTTTTCATTATGTTAATTTGTTTTATCTCACATTTATTTTCTATCCTATCTCTTTC
>PYAF01000313.1:990809-1000920 GCA_007407185.1 Glycine tomentella
GTAACATTAAGTATACATATATATATACACATATATATAATCGAAAACCTCTTTTAATGTGAATAAAGATATTTATTATATATCTTTATTTATATGCCTTCTCAATAAAATGAATAGAAAAAACTGAGTGAAAGTAATATTACTTTTATGGTAATTCATTACGAGGTATGATTTTTTCCTAAATATGTTGGGGTAAAGAGAAAGTAAACTAAATATATAAAAATGTGTTTGGTTTGTCTAATTTTTATTTTAATTAATATAACTTTATTAATAATGATAAAATTATATTTTTATAATCTGTATTTAAGAACCCAAGACGACCAACGCTATTTATAATATTAAGAGTTTAAATTCTAGAATCATCATTTTGAAAAGGACAACTATATGTCTGCATCATCATCTTCGTGCGATTGTTAAAGAATTGTATTTATGGTGAAGATTCTCACTATAAGAAACAAAACTGAAAAAAGAAAAAAAAATGTGTGTTTAAGAAATTATGGTATGGTATCTTTCGCATATGGCAGTGGCAGGAAAGGTGAGATGTGCAGGAAGGAATGGTGTTTGTAGGGAGAGCTTGATGATACATTACAGTTGGCAGATGAGAAATGTAATATATTCCTTCCGAAGAAGCTTCCATACTACTCATTCATGTCATTGTTCCAAATATTAAAGTATTGGATTAACAGCCAATTATCGTTAGGCTTTTGAGGAAGATGTACCCTTCAAATATATATAACCATGCTCATAGGACATGTGTAGCTTCTAGAACAAGAAAATAAAAATAACTTTTGTATAAATTAAAATAAATTTTTTATTAATTAATTTATAAATGGTTTATTATTAGAGAAATTATACGAATCTTTTTACAAATTAATTAATAAAAAAATTATTTTAACTTATAGAAAAAAATGATCTAATTATTTGTTCTTATTTATTTTTCTTAAAAGTGTTTAAGAAATTTATCCAACAGATCCACACTGATGGTTCATATAATATGTTGCACGTGTTCAGTAATGGGCGTACCACACTACCCTCTCACTCAAATGCCCAACAACCACCGTCCACAACATCCCTAATTTGACACACACATCCTCATCCTTAATGTCCACTTTTCCACTAATCAACAGCATTGCTTCGCACACCTGTCCTATCTCCGTCCAAGTGTCAGACACAAACCTCATGTCATACATAATAAGCCATTTTCAATGGATCCAACAATTAATTGACCAATATTAAACGTTAAAACTACTTAAACCCCAGATTCAGAGGTGATTTTAAAGTTACTAGCACTGATCGATGATTATCACACTATCTAAAAAATACATTTTATAGTTATTGAATAATGAAGAATTTTTTTAAATAATTATATATATTTATATAGTTAATCATAATTAAAAATTAAATTTAACATTACTTAAAATTTGACATAAATAAATTTTTTTTTTACTGATTCCGCTACTCTAAACCTAAAGTTTATTAGTATATGATCAATCAAGCTCCAATTCAAAAGGAAGTGAATTTTTTGTAATTGTAATCTTATGATCACTTCAATCGTAATGTACTCTTATACTACGCTTGTCTTGAAATGGATCTAAACGCATTCATGCATACATACATACCTCCATAAAATTCAATTAAATGAATTTATTCGTTGATTGTACGAACAGGATCCTAATATATTATATAAGGTCAATGCGCATGGTTTGGATCTCAGATTAAGTTGTTTTTGAATTCAATAAGTTCATGCATTTATGAATATAAATATTGAAAGTGGCTTGTGGGATTGAATAGCTAGCATTTCCGTTATTAAAATCGTATTTACGTAGGTTAGCTCTGAATCATCTCAACCGAGAGTAATACTGATTAGGCAGCATGCACTATTGTACTCATAGGGATGTTTCGGTAATTGCACTCATTTATTTCGAAAGCTTGTAGCATTTGCTAGAAAAAAGCTATAAAAAAAAAATTAAACCCAAAAAATATTTAATTAATAAGAAAAAAGCTAAAAGTATTACTAGAAATATGCTACACAGAAAAACTCTTATTCTTTTTGGACATGCATACGTGTAAACTGTAACGGTTAATATTGAATTTACTACATCTGTACATTTCACTGTTGTTCTCCTGTATCTTTCAATGTACATTGATTTGTATATTAGCAGTTTGGAACTTCATTAAGGTAAGCATAAAGTTGAAACATAATACCAACAAGGTCAAAAACATAGTTGGTAGATTGGTGAATTCCTTAAGCAGGAATTCGATTTTTTGATCGTGCATATAGAAAAGACTATTCGAAGAGACAAAACAAAATTAATTATTGTGATTTTTATGTCCTAAGGATTAATCTTATAACTTCTAACTGTGAGGATACCTTCCAGAAAAAAATAAAGTTGAAACATAATAAGCCACATTTAAGGAAGAGCATACAGAAATCAGAAAATGTCCAAGGTACAAATCTTTGATAGAAGTGAGAAAAGGAAGTCAAATTTTGGAATAGGTGTGGCCCGTGGGCTAAAATTAAAATCATAATAGGCTGGGCCCACTGGACCAAAAATAAGACTGATACCGGGCCTTGCTGTATCATCCCCTTTCATCAATTGTACCAAACCGCTAAATCCTAAACCCCCAAATTGAGCTGTATCCCCAATCAATGTGGATATATAGAGACAAAACAATAAATCAATCTATCCTCAGGATTAGATGAAATTCAATATTTTAAAAAAAAGTTATGCATAAGCTACACAAAAGCTCTCCCAAGTAAGTAAGTAACTTTTCTAAAAATTCCTTATTTTCATTATTTTAAAATAAATTAAAGAAAAAACAACTACTTTTTTCAAAGAAAACTTATTTAAATTTTTTTAAAAGTTTATATTTTAATGCAAATGAATTTTAAAAAAAAAAAATCAGTTCCAATTTTCAAGATAAAAAATAATTTGAAATCAATTAAATATGAAAATTTAAAATTATTTAAAAATATATAATTACCAAATTCCAAGTTCTAGCCAAATAGTGATTAATTATGTAATTTTTGATTCATTTTGTCAACAAAGTAACGGTTAGTTTTAGTAGCGTAACTTGTAAATTTATTCGGTCTGTCTTCGATTCCTTTAAAAAAACTTTCTAACATCTCACTAACATTAATTGTGTAAAACACATGTTAAGACTATTGAAGACTCAAAGGAAGCATCTTTGGAATTTAAGGCAGGGTAACTTTCTGGGGCTTCGGGACTCGGGAGGGATTTTCGAGGAATGAAGCTATTGACCTCTTGAATTGTCTCTGAATAGTTTAATTTTTATTAAACCATAACAGTATAACACTCTCCGGTGGCGGCTATAGCCAAATGTTCTACACATTCTTTTTCCTCTGAGTCACTGTAGTAGAATTTGAAAGGTGGGGGTGGGGGATGGGGGGGAAGACTTCTGAGTCTTACTTTTTTCCCCCATGTGTCTTCCATACTACTGAAAATGAAGTTCAGTAAAATCAATGATTGAAGGGGATGAAGCTCTTATAGAAAGTGTGTGTAAATAAAATCGTGTTCTTTATATCTGGCATAATTTCTCTATAGAATATACTTAACTTTATCTCCCCACTTGATTTGCTAAAAGATATGAAGTTAATTTCAAATGCTGCTCAATTTTCTTTTAAAACAATAATAGATGATAGATGTTTAAGAAATCAAGAAAATAATCAGATAAGTGTAGTCAGGGTCAGTCTTGCCATTTTATGGATTCAAGACAAAATAATAGATAAGACTCACTTATATGCAATTACTAAAAAAATGTAAATGCATATTATATATAAAAAAATAGCCTTAATTTCATTAAAAATTATCATTTTCTTAAATAGTGAATAATATAATTTTAACAAATCTAAAAAAAAAACATTTTTTATTCAATTTATATCACCTAAGAAAAACAATAATACTATGTTCGCTAACTGTTCATCTTAGTATTTGTTTTCTTTTAATTAACAAAATCTGATGCTTGATTACAGATGCTAGGTATTGGAGTCTCTTAAAAGCAAGCAAATCTGATACATATTGCATGGTTTATTATTGTGTTGCGGACTTGCGGTACAGTATTCCCTTGACCTTGAGCATTACAAAATTTTGCTGAATGTTCCCTCCTCACTGAACCTGATTGCCTGGTCCTCCTTGTAACAAAAATTATCAACATATCGCTATTCACTTTAAAGTTTTCTATCCTGACATTTTCCAGCCTTATCATGTTTCTTGTTTTCTAGCTTTCCCAGAAGTAAGTTACAGGAAGGAACCGGTATTGATTGGGGCAACTAAATAACTTTTTTCACCGAAACAAATTCGTTTTATTATTTATTCACTAGCCAGCTAGCATATATTGACTTTCGCTTTCCCCCTACCACTTTTTCCTTTCTTTCAAAAAAGTTCTCTTTTCCTGTTATGATAAAGTGACCGACATTTGCCTCACCTTGGATCCATCCTTGACTCTCGGTAAAATATTATAAAATGAAGGACAATTTTATTTATAATATTACATTCTCTTAAAACATGCCTCACCTAAAAGTCAATGTAAACACCAGTTCTAGCTACCTCCATAATGTTTAACTTGGCGAGCTTGAATTGATATGGCCTATTTAACTAAGGGTCAGGAATCAAAAATCACGTAAAAATACATTTATACATAACAAAATAGTACAATTTTCTGTCTCCCAATAATATAGTTTTCATAAATCACCGATTATGATTTGTATTTACAACGAATACATGTTGTCTTTATGTTGTGTTTGATTTAAAGGATGAAAATAAAAAGAATAAAAAAATAAGATAATTTTTTTAAATTAAAATAATGTAAAAACCAAAAATTTGAAGCCCTAATGAAAGCCCCCACAATTTCTTCTCAATTTCTCTCCTCTCACCCTTAACCAAACACACAATGTTCCTCCATTTATGGGGAGTTCCAGTGAACCCTTTAACTAGATTCGTGATTTAATAAAAACACCATAACTATCAAGTACCATATCAACTTTGGCAACCGTCGTGTTATACAGATGCAGAAACAAACCCATCTCGAAAAGTTAATCCATAGGTAAATATCAAGTGCAGTTAGTACATTAATTACCGTTGAGTGAAAAAATAATTGACATTGTGGTAAATACATGTGAAATTATTAAAGAAAGTGCATATTTGAGAGAAACCAAATCTTAATCCATGCATATCACAAGCTGCAAGAGGAATAGCTAGCACAAAATACAAACCACACAAATAATAAGCCAGAATAACTACTTATATCAGATACCATTAGAAAGTCCACACCAATCGTTAATACATACATAATTATGTACCGGTTCAAGAAACCCCTCCAAACTGAAATCTCTAGTTCTCTTCATTTTACAAACTTGGTCATCCATTTGTATCAAATCTAATAGAATACAGAGTTTTTGTCCTAAGTAAACTGATAAGCAATGAATTAGTTCTGATTTTGATGGATTTAGATACTAAAATTCAGCTGATCCATCCCTCAGGAAATTGTTAGCAGTAATTTTGGGCTTGTAATATGCCAAAACTACCTCTGATCAGCCAGTACAATTACTGGTTTCTGTATCAACCAGCTGCCACAGCATCAGCTCTAGGACTTGTGTCCAGTAGTTGATGCAGCTTTGCACCAGAGTTTGGTTTATTTTCGCAAAAACCATTCTCATCCTCCACAGTTCTATCATTAGAACCGGAATTATTATTAACTCTCGACAGTAAGTTTTCTGTACTCACAGGTGTAGCCCTCTGGCTGTCAATTATGTTCAAAGTTATCTCTTGTGTTTGTCTCAGTTGAACATTTTTAAGTTTTCCCTGAGTCAAAAACAATATGACACTCAGCATTACAAAGTAACAAAGAAATGTCCATGTGTAAAATGAGAAATAGTATGATGAACAATACCCTTAATGTCGCATTTTCCACCCTCATTTTTTCAGAACTTTCAGTCAGTTGATTTATTTCTGATTTCAGTGTTGCATTCTCAGCATTCAAGGATTCAACTTTTCGTGCCAGTTCTTCAGTTTCAGCCTGAACAGCGGGAACATGAGCATAAACAACCCTATTGAATATAATCTTTACTTTTGTTTTTCTTGGGGTTGCATGCACAGGAATGACGTGCAACAAATGTACCAAGTGTGTAATAAAGAAAGAAACTGCTTACTGACCAGTTTATGATTTTTAAATTGACAAACAAACACGTAATAAAAAGGTTTAAAATTTTTTTGAAGAAACCCACAATATTTATACCTGCTTCCTTAGTCTGGACCTTCTAGCAGATTCTCGATTCGATTGTTTCCGCCTCTCGCGTTTCAGCTCACGCTCATTCTAAGGAATCCAAATATACCCACAAGAGAATTACTTTAGTGTCAGCTAAAGATAAGGATACTGCATTATTATTAAAACATGTTTTACACATGTATCTAATATTCTAATGTATTGTATATCATTTGAACTGCTAAGATGAATTATATGCGGATCATACCTGTAACCAAGCTTCTGCAGGCAATACTGGACAAGGTTGTGGGGCACTGGTTTTAGAATGAACACTGGAAGGATTTTGCAGCTCCAGCGTGGCGGTCATACCTGAAGAAACTACAGGTCCAACTATTGTTCCTGCAACACTGGCAGGGACAACTTGCAACATCTTATTAAAAGCTGCAGTCTCTTTGGAAATTGGACTGCTTTGTATCTCAGTTTTCCCTTCTCCATCTGTTTGTACAGTGCAGAAAAGAACAACCATCAACACCAAGTACATTGGTATCCTACTCTAAGCTTCAGATGCTTGTAGATAAAAATAACACACTTTGGCTGGGAACATATTTTATTAGTAAAAATGCAACCATAGGACCCTAATACCTATACTGTATCATGTCTGTAATTGCAATAAAGCCCATCTTAAAGTCTGCTACATTTGTCAAACTAATGGCAAAGTTAAAAACTTTGGCAGTTTCACCTTACTGAACAAATATTTTATAACAGCATTTAATTTATCAAGTCAAGACCCTACTCAATAAACGGATTGGACACCATGTGTACTGTGATGATAACAGAAGAATAATTGTGATCCCAGGACAACTCTATTATTCATCAAGATGTGACACTTGGTGAAGAACAGAGTCATACCAGTGGTTGGTGTTCCCTCACGGCTTCTTTTCCTTCTTGTTTGATTAGCCTGAGCATAAGATGGGCAAGTATCATATTTTAATGTTTCAATTTTGTCAAACCATTTTAAAGAAAAATAGACTATAGGTGAACAATTTCATATGGTCAACAAAGTGCAGGAAAAAGAAATGCCAATTGCAAGCAAGTTCTCACCCCTGAAGTGTTGCCATCACTTCCATCACTGGAATCCTCAGTATCCACACTGTTCACATCATGAGTAAAATTATTCAGTCATCCATAAGACTCCATTACAATAACCAACTCATGGACCACCATTCTAGACAGAGGGAGAGAAAGTAGGCTTAACTCACTAAAGAGTTTCAAATGACCGATTTTCCCCTCTCCACCATCCCCAACATAAGAAAGGGAGATATCCAGAAACTCAGAAAGTATGTCATTAAAAATATTCATACAAAAAGAGAACAGATCAACAAACCTCTGTGATAGCCTGTTTTCACCTCCACGCTCTGCACTTTCAGCATGGCCATTGCCTATTGACATTGCAAGTCCATCAAACTCTTTCAATTTCTTCATTAAACCCTGATCAGTATTTCCAGATGATTTGGGTGGTGTCTCTCTGCTTAGAGGAGTCCCAGCCTGCATTGTTAAACCAATCATAAATAGATTTTCAAGGACTTGACTATGAACTGGTGTCAGGAAATTAGAACTTACAGCAGTTGAAGATGGAACTCCTTGACTATGTGTATGTGGCCCCTATATTTTATAAATATAATTCATAAGAAAATGCATGAAATTTCCAAAAAAGCATACCATAAAGGATGAAAAGCCCCTGTTATTGCCTATTTTTTTAGGGTATATATTAATCAAGATTTTATTATACATTAAGGTTATCAAAGCATGGAGAGGTTAATGAAAGCTGACATGCAGCTAGGTATAAATAACTCTAAAATTACCTAGGCCCAACAGAAACAGCATAATCACATCTCACTATATTCTTAATAGATGTAATCCTTATTGATCCATTTTCAGTACAATATAAATAAACAAATTCATACTAGAGAAAGAACACTAGTTGCAGTAACAAAAAATAATAATTAAAAAATGCATAAAAGACAAAAGTAAATTGCAAGAACGCAGGCTTACAATAGGAACTGCAGGGTGAGTATAAAATCCTCCATGTGGATAAATTGCTGCATAAGGAGGCCCATAAGGTGGCATCATAGGCTGGAAGAAATAGTTAGCAAGTTACTCATCCCTGTCATATAGGATACATACAAAACATGCCAAAAAAAAAAAAAAAGGCAATCATAGAACATATAAATGATTGCATAGAAGTACTACTACCTGTGGTGGCCCCCACATGTACGGATGAGTAGCGTGACCAGAAGCCACAGCCGAGTTGTAGTATGGTGGCATGGTGACTCTTGGCCCATAATATGCCTGAAGATATAGCAGACATTTTAAATTATAATACATTTACTATTCACTACAATAGAGGCCAAATACGCTTGAAAACTTGTTGGGTGAATCAATTTGAAAGGGATAAAATTTATATTCGAATCAATGTTTTTTTTTTTTTTTTTTTACAGATTGAGCAATCCAGGGACAAAGCACATCTCATCCTAGATATTACCCCAACTGATTGCCAAATCCAGTAGCAATTCAGTGCATAATTTCAGTCTGAGGTTGATTAGGGATACATATTGATAACAACTCACAAAACACAGAATAGGTAATACAATGCACCACAGAAATGACACTAATATTTATATTCAGAGAGGATGAACAATAATTCACAAGAGGGAATATAAGAAGCTTCCATCAGTTCATCGCTTCATCCACAAAAAAGAAAATGGAAATACACTAACAGTATTTTTAAATAAAAAATAGCTGGTGTTGTCCCAGGAAGAAGTAGCTACAGATCACTTGACATTGAAGCATGAAAGAAATAAGACAATGAGGATAATGGTTCTACTGTTTGTCAATTAAAATCGTTAATAAAAAATCATCAAAGAGAGTGAAGTAGCTAGTAGACAATCCAATAATGTTAGTGATTATTAACAGGAGGATTTCACCCCAATCATTGACATGACAGTAATTGACCGAGTGACAGTAGTACGTCTTAACAACTAAGATTTGAGAGCATTAGTTTACATTGAAGCTAGCTAACAAGAAACTAGAATGAATACTGCAGTCAACAACAGACAGAGTAATTCAAGGCAAAAGGTAGGTAACCTGCATGGCTGCCCAATCAGGATAGACACTAATATTGGTCTGGTTGGTTTGATTGGCTTGATCCTGTTCACAGTTACAATAGCATTAAAATTCAAGCTTCTTACAAATGTCTCAACACCCAGATGCACTCTTATGAGCTCACCATTGTTACAGGTGAAGAAGGCTTTTCAGTCTTAGTAGATTTCTCTTCCTCACTGTTTCCCATTGTAAGATCCAAAAGCAAAGCACCAAGTCAAATATTGTAGAAGGAGCTTTGCTACTTCTTGAAAAATGGCTCAACTGCATTATCAGGAGCCATGTCAGCTTTTAATTGTTATTGGCAAGAAAATATTACATTGGACAAGACAAAATTCATAAACCAGGATTTATGCCATCTAAAATCTACACATGATCCTATATATAATCTTGGTAACCAGCATAACATAATCTTTACTAATTAAGTTATACATGTAACACACTAGCAAAGGGGAAAGGCAAGTCCAGCAATTTCAAATTAATACTTGATAAATTACTTTTTTTTTAAAAAAAAAGGGGGGGGAGGGAGGGCTAAACATAACTGCAGGAATAAAATACATCATTATTACATCAAAGGAGTTAGAGATGTTTTAGCAACTATATAAAAGCAGCTGGAAATCTGGTTCACTATGTATAAAAAAAGTAAAAACTACATATCAACAGACAGATTCAACGACAAACAACTATTGCAAAAAAAAAAAAAAAAAAAAAAAAAAAAAAAAAAAAAAAA
>PYAF01000313.1:1008718-1068622 GCA_007407185.1 Glycine tomentella
ATGATTAATTATTTAAAATATGATAAATAAAATAAATAAATATAGACGAAATAAAAATTGAATCAAATTTACAGATTTTTAAATCTCACATGCCATTAAAAACTTTCATTTAATTTATAATAAAAATAATAATATATGCATTAATCATAAAGTTTTAGGAAAAGGATCTATTAATTGCGTTCCAAAATTTTATTAAATCAAATTAAGTTATGTTACTTATAATATTATCTTATATGATTATAATAACCAATAGCTGTAAGAATTGTTTTTCATACAAATTGTCGAGTAATAAGAAAAGAAGAATGTTGTCTCATAACAATAGTCATTATTGTGAAAGTAAATTCTGGTAAGCCAACAGAAAAAATTTCTTATAAATTGTTGATCAGTAATAAGTAAAAAAGAATGTTATCTCATAACAATAGCCATTGTTATGAAAGTAAAATTTGACAAACCAACGGTGCATTCAGTATTTGGTTTGCTTCTCCAAAATCTACAGGAAACAACATATCGCGTGGACTAAAAAATATATGAAGAATAGTGTTACAAAAATAAAATATTTATGTGACTCATAACTCAAACTGTCAAATTTTTATATAGTATTCGTTAGCTTATGAATATTCCAGAATAGTTATTCTGAAAAGATAAAAATAAATTATCTTCTAGAATAGAGTGATACCCCTTATTATCCATTCTCCTTTACCTTCATCAGAACCCCACTCACCAAAATCATCAACAACCCCAATCCCCATCTTTTATGCCATTATTCCATGTTATTAAATCAAATATATAAATGTGTTAGTGGAGGCACTGTGGTGCGATGATGTTGGGTGAGGCGCGGTGGTGGTGGAGGGAGTTGCTGTTGGTAGATTCATGTCATTCACGGTGGTGAAGGGAGGTGTTGAGACAAGCTATTTTGAAATATTTTTGTCCACACAAATAAAAGGAGAGGTGCACAATACAAGTTGAGAGGTACAAGATTCAAATGCCTCAGAACCATTAAGGTTGTGTGGGCTAGTCCAATTTGTTTAGTTTGGTTAATTTGAGTCTGCATGTAAATAAATTGGATTGGTTTCACTCATTTATTAAAAGGACTACATTTAGGCAGTTGTTATTTACACCTCCCAACTTTATTAATATATCTCCCTTTTATTTTATTTTTTAAAAATATCCTTTTTCCAAAAATGTACTTTTTGAAATGTTAATATTTTAAAAAATTATAGAAAATACTTTATGGAAGTGAAATACTTTTCAAAAGTGTTATAATTTTAACAGTATGGAAAATACTTTTCTGAAGCCAAATTTTAGGGGAAAAATAGGACACTAAATTATCTTTAAGAGAGACACCTTTGCATAGTTTGAGATAGTCTACGAGGGTGATGTCCTAGTCACAAAGAACCAAGGTGTTTCATTGTGTTTTTTTTTTTTTTTTGTCGTGAAAAATTTACTTCTTAATCAGAATGACTTCATATTGATATAAATGCTTCCAGAATCTCGTAACTCCTTTTTTTGAAGTAATCCAGAAAGTGAGTATATCAACACATAACAAACAGATATCAACTTAAAAGACAATTGGTGTCTCATTTTTTCTTCTAGAGATTGACTTTTGAAAAATACTGAAATGTTAAAAAATTTACACTTCCAAAAACTACTTTCCAAAATCCATTAAAATTCTAACATTTTTTAAAGTACTTTCTGAAAAAAAAAAAAAGAGGATACTTCTGAAGAGAAAATATATATAAAAAGAAAGTATATTAGTAAAGTTGGGAGGTGTAAATAAAAATGGCCTTACGTCTATGCTTAATTTATGTTTAGTCCACTTAAAAAAAATTGAGCTCATGCGTATGGATACCAATTATGCATGAAATCAAGGGATAAAGTGTAAAAACTAGATACAAAACCGAGATCTCCAACTGTTCATATTGAATACAATTATCCAAATTAATGACATATTTTGTCATCTTTGACATTTCCTTATATAGAGACCTGCTGCACCGCAATAGAGAAGGACATATTACTGAAGTTCGATTTTGACGTGAACATAAATATTACAGATAATCTTATGTCAAATGAACTTTATTCACTCAAGAGTTGAATCCTTTTATATATACAACAAATAAATTATAATTATTGAGAAAAAAAAAGGACAAATCCAATTGTAACAATTTTTTAGAGGAATAAATACTTTTTTTTATTGTCACAATGTTTAGAATTGTTTACTGCATTATTTTTGTGCTCTTTAGGGTTTAAGTACTAACAGGAGATTTTCCATATTTGAACATGACCACCTAGGTACAAACTCATCGTAACGATACTATACTGCTGATTTTTGTCATTTATTTGCATTGTAGATGGCTCATGTGCGTTGTGTTTTTTTAATAAGTCAACATTAGCATAATTGAATTGGTATGAAATAAATATCACTGATATACCTTTTAATTATGAATCAAAGCCAGAAAAAATAGATTTATTTCCATTTAATTTTTTGCTCCTTACTTTTGTCACATTTCATCACAAAATTTGGATAAAATGAACTTGAAATATCTATTGTTACGAATTAAAATTAAACAGAATTTACAAAGCGGACAAAAGTTATAGTGTCTTCCTTTTTTCACTTTAACCCTTATGGCATGTTACGCCTATCGAATGGTGTTTGTAATAATTCATACTAAAACAATAATAAATTTTAAATTATATTAATCTAAAAATATCTCATATATAATGAATAAAGTTAAATAAATAAATTTTTACATACAACATTCAAACTAAATGAACACTAAAAATATAATGAAAATGATCGCAAACAACATCTTATTCTGAAGTACTAACTAAGTTAAATAAATGTAACTAAAAAAATTATGTCTTCAAGTCTTTTCAAACTCAAAAACTTATTCCCCTTACTCAAAATAACACTTATAATGAGATAGTAATCTCAATGAATAAAACAACTAACTGAAATTCACAAATAGTATTGTTATAAGTCAACTTAGTGATTTAGAAGATCAACTATGATATTCACAATGAATTTAAAATAAGATTACATATGTATATATTTACACACCAACATAATCATATTAAAACAATCACCGTTCATGAAATTTTGAATAATATTTAAATAAACGACAATACCTCAATACATTCAAATAAATATAACAAACAGAACTTAGTGATCCCTAAAATCACAATACTCAATTCTTTGGTTCCCGGAGTAAGTGTAAATATCATATTTTTCAAATGGTTTATGAGCTCATATCTCAATCAATGAGTCTCATTGTCTTGTCCATTATATATGAAGGTATCCAAAATCTCTTTTCCATTCCAGATGCATAAATCTTTAACAAATCTCATCATCATCCAAGATGAAGGTATCTCATGTTCAATTTTCACAATATGATACACAGTCATCATTTCTCATAAAACAACGTCCACCTCACACATAATTATCAACTATCATTCTAAATAATTATCAAATAAATTTTCAAACACTTCGCATGTATCAAAGTTATTGAATTCTTGCCACATATATATCAATACCATATAGTGTCCTCTTAAGTGTAAGTTAATTGTATGAACAATGTATTCTACCTATCTAGGATTATATAAAAATATAAATATAAAAAGAATACATTTAATAATTCACTCAAATGCATACATAGTCATGCTCAAAGTAAATCCAATTTCACAAGATAAATCAAATTATATATACATGTAAATGTCATTCTTTCTTTAACTAATGTTATATAATTTGTAAACTTAGGAATATAACCTAATATAAGCCAAATGCATCCATACATGTATTTACCCATGGACAACATAAGGATTTAAAAGTAAAGGACTTCATGCAAAATTTAAAAGAATTGACACATAATACATGATTTCTCTTTCATCAATCTCTTGATATATATATATAACAAGAAAAATTCATAATTCTTTTGCTAACAATTCGTGAATAAGAAGCAACAACAAACAATTATCATGACAATCAAATCGTACTAAAAAGGTAACTCAATCGTATTAGAAAATATTCGAAATCTACTATAATACTTAAAATTTTATTGATCTCGAATTTTATATCAAAACACAAAATTCATTCTTTAAGAATCATACCATGAAAGTTTTAAAATATAAGTGTTTTACTCATATCTTGAAGCAAATTTTTTTTGTACTCTTTGTTATTCTTCTTCTCTACTGCCAATTGCGTTGAAAGAATTTCCTTGTTTTATTTTTTTTCTCAATCATTGAACACTACACTAATATCAAAAGAGACCATTTATGTGCCTGATTATAAGAGAAGTAATTGTCTACCCTTATATAAAAACTGTAAATAATTTGGAATTTGTTTAATCGATTTTTTGTATTTATTATTTTTATTATCTTTAATCAATCTAATATATTATTATATTAACAATCTTTTCAAAATAAAAAATAACAATATAATATATTAAAATAATTTAATATATTTTTTCTTTTACTAAAAAAATATATTTAAATATTTTTATCTAAATAATTATTAGATTATTTTTTAGATATTACATAATTATAATTATAATTATGCATCAGCACTTTACAATTGCAATTACATGTCTAAAGCAGTTACGTACTCTACATGTAGTTCCAACACAGTCCAAAAATATATATATAGCTCATCTGCCATGTGTTAGATGATTAGCAAATATTGGCATACATTATTGGAGTTACGAATATAAACAGGACAAAAGAAAGGTCGGAATATCTTTTCATATATAACAGTATTGCTTATGCAAGATAAAGTTCTTAGCATCAATATAAGGATTCCTTAATTATTATAAATGCAATTAGTGCATAATGAACAAATTTAACCAACATTTTAGGACTCTTATGTTGATTTTTCAAATGAACCTGTCACATGAAAATCTTATCTCTATTTTTATGTGAACTAATTAGGTGAGACATTATAAATGTCTGTGAATGGTTATAGAGAGAAAAAACTGAGACAAAATGTTCAGATGACATGATACATCACGAGATCTTATAAATTTTATTTTCTGGTGTTTCATGAATATCACTTGTCTAATTTATATAGCAGAGTGCTAACTGCTAAAATAAGTAAACAAATGAATATAACAGGAAAGAAAAAAAAAATCGAAAGCTCAACAGTGTTAAATTTGGTGCCTTGATCTTTGGGCATAAGGTCTACTTGTAATAAAGAAATCTAACAAATTTTTATAAAATTCTCCTAAGTTGTGATTATTTGCATATATTTTACAATTCTATCTTATGATAAGAACACTCAAGACATTGCCTTATTACAGTTATATCTTTTCTTTTGAGGCAATTATCCTTCTAAGACAAGACACTTAGCTATAAATAGTTGTTGAAGTTACGGGTAGTCAATATCTTCTAGATATCAAATGCAAAAGTAATCGACAGTGACAACTTTTGATACGCCTTTGACAATACGTAAACTACTTTCCTATCAATCCATAATTTTAGTTTGTTTTAGGGGTCTAGGAAGCATAAATTATCTCCACCAACTGTTAAGGTTGACAATGTATCTCATACATGTTGTCATTCATTTTTCATATATTGGCTTGGTTAAAGATATATTGTAATGCTTGAATTGTTATCTGTCAATCAACTTGTCAATTTTGTGTTTATTTTGTATTAACTAGAAGAATGAAGAAACATAATTTGCTTTATATATCGCAACAAGAAAAGCCTTTTTAGCAGTAGTACTAATATTAGACAAGTTATAGTGCATTTTATTTGGCAGCTCAGGCTCTTGGATTGCCATTTTTGAGTCCATATCTGCAATCAATTGGATCTGATTATAAGCATGGGGCCAATTATGCTACAATGGCATCCACCGTGCTTCTGCCTAATACTTCTTTGTTTGTCACTGGCATCAGTCCTTTTTCCCTTGCTATCCAACTCAACCAAATGAAGCAATTCAAAATCGAAGTTGAAGAAGAAGTTGAACAAGGTATAAAATGCACTAACTCCCTTGTCCCCATTTTATTCTTTCATTATATACAATGACAACAATAAAGCATTATCCCACTAGGTAAAGTAGGTTACAAAAATCACACATGTCATTAGTTTCTTTTTATTGTTCCTCAGGAATCAAACTTCCTTCACCAGACATATTTAGAAAATCTCTTTACACATTCTACATTGGCCAAAATGATTTTACTTCCAACTTAGCAGGCACATTGGCATAGGTGGCGTGCGAGAGTACCTCCCTCAAGTTGTTTGGCAAATTGTTGCCACCATTAAGGTGAGATTACCTAAACAGTCAACACCAACTCAAATATAGTATTAATAATTTTTAAACAAAAAAATGTTATTAATTTGGATTGTGCTTAACGAAATTTCTAGGAGCTATATAATCTTGGAAGGCATACATTTATGGTTCTAAATCTTGTACCAGTTGGGTGTTACCTGCATTATTGGTGGAGCTTCCTCATGATAGTTAAGACATTGATGAATTTGGATGCTTGGTTTCTTACAACAATGCAGTAGTGGACTATAATAATATGATGAAGAGACAATGAAGAAGACCCGAGAAAGTCTTTCCGATGCTTCTGTCATATATGTGGACACCCATATTGGAACTTTTCCAACATCCCACTTCTCATTGTTCAAACACTAATCTTTGTTATTGTTTAATCATAAGAATTATGATTTCAAAACACATTATCTCTCAATTTGGTTTCCCAAGGTTTATTTTATCTAATTCAGTACTTGAATATTTTAATTCATCTTTTTAAGTCTGTATAAAAAACATTCTCATTTATAAGAGAAAGTTCCATGCTTATTTTTTTTTTTTTATTATTGGAATAGGGCTTCAATATGGTACAAAGCATGCTGTGGATACGGAGGAAGTATAATGTCAACAACAACTTGTGATGATCCCTATAACTATATGAGTTGGGATCGGATGCATGCCACGGAAGCTGCAAACACACTTATTACTTTTGCCATTCTCAATGGATCCTATTTTTATCCCTTTTCATATTTAAGGAACATTGTGATCTTCAACCTATAGGTTGAATCCATATGGGATTATTTCATATTCGATAATGATGATGGCTAAACTAGTTCGTGATGCTACGTAAATACTCTTCAGCAAGTAAAGAAATCAAAATTTCTATTAATTAATAAAATTACAAAATTTCCAACGTCAAAATATAAAAATAGTTTGTTTGTTACATCTACTAGCTTCTTGACACCTCACGTGACAAATATATTACTAAATATGCTAATTTTAGCTTTTGTTGTATTGAAAGTTTATTTTGAACAAATTATAGTCGTATCTCTTGACGTTTTTTTAATTGCATACAACATTAGTTTTTTTTATTCCTCCTTCTATTCCTACATCAACCCCTTTAATGTTTAAAAAAATATTACATTAACACTCTCTTATATGTTACGCTAACTTCCCATAATTGTTTGAAAACATTATATCGTATATTGTTATAAGAATGATGGCTAGAGTGCACAAGTGAAACAACTTGGACACCATGCCAAAGTTTATTATAGTTGTTCATTTTAATCAAAGGGATCAAATTTTTTGTTCTTTTTCTTTTTCATTTTTGCTTTGTTTTTTTAATTTGTCCTTATTCTCTCCTCTCTCACTGTTCAAAGTTCAAACTCTTTCCAACCCCAAGCCCACCCTCACCCTCTCCTCCTTCGACAAGCAACCCTTTTCCCTAGCGACCATTGTCTCTTTGCAGTATATGTTTGTAACTACCCCATACAAAATCAAACCCCACACATGAACTAAACTTATGCTACCTATATAACCCACCTTCGTCTTAAAATTAAAAGAGATAAAGCCAAATCGGAGAAGCCATAGAATCAACAATGTGCATAGAACAGGAAGCACAATAAAAAAGAGAATGGGAAACGCAAAGAACAAAAAAAAAAATCCAACACAAGTATATATGAATATACTAATCAAATTTTCTTAGACAAGACCGAAACTCACCTAGGGAAAGATAGTTAAACAAGACCTAATAGAGTGAGATATAGATTGACGGACAATCTGTCTTATGACAGAGTGGAAAAAAATTATAAGTTTGGTAGATGGTTAAATCCATTAGTATGTCTATATTCCAGTCATTTCCTTTTTTTTAGTTTATTTCCTTTTCATTTCTTCCCTCCTCCTTTCACTCTTCTTTTATTAGCTTATTTTTCCTTTGTCTTCCCATCTCCCTTTTTCTTTCTTTATTTTTTTTTCCGATCTATCATTGGGTTCATCTACCACCGACTCCAATTAACTTGAATTAAAGGTGTTGTTGATGTTGATGGATGAGAATCGATAAAATATCAACAAAAATGCAAAACACAAATATTCAAAAAGCATATCTGAATCAGAAAAAAAACCCATTGTGAAATATGTTGTGCAAACACCTATGTGAAACCCACTGTGAAACCACTGCAACATGGTCAAAGTCGTTCATCTTCCGACTAGCGCAATGTGGTTGAACCACCATGAAATTCACAACACAAACATGGTTTGTTTCATTTTTCTAATCCATGGTGGTTAACATCATGGACACCTACTACAATGTTGTTGACGCTGTTATGACGAAGATGGAGGCGCAACTTGAGCACCTCCTTTACCGCTTTCACGCACCGTCGACGTTCATCATCTATAACGTGTTGCTCTTATGGGTTGTTGCCGTTAGGAAATAGAGGGGTATTTCGTGTAACACCCTGAACGAATCACACCAGAATGAGAGGGGTCTTGGGATTGTACAATTATGAGATTGTACATTTAAGAATGACTTAAAGGAATTAATTGGTATTACATATACCAACAAGATGTATTTAACTTTTGGTAGTCTATCACTTAAGAATTTTATAATTAAGCATGTTTAACTTAGAGTAATTATGGGATGAGTGACCTTATGGGAAATTTCTCAAAACACGTATGAGTGAAGACAAAGCACACTGAAAAAGTCTCATGTTGATTTGTGGGGACAATCAATGATCGTGAGAGCCATTGAGTAGTGTAAGAATTGACTGTCGAGATCTTGGAAAGGACTACCTATGGAGGGTTCTAACCAACAAGTATGTTGAGTGAAGTATCATCATGTGAAGTGTCATAGTGTAAGAGTTGGCAAAAATCAACAATTAGGAGCGTTACAATGAGCGCATTCTAGATCTGGACAATGAACACATCAAAATTGGAAAGCTACATTCTAGAGATCCCATTGAGAGAGAATATGAGGGTGGGGTTGGAAAGCACTTGTGCGTTGAAAGAAAAGAGAGAATCATCATAGATTGCAAGATAATTTAGGAAAGGAATAAATAAAAAGGAAAAATAAAAAAGGAGAAAGAATCACAACTATCAATTAAAAAATGTATAAATCTAACAGTTCAAAAATATTTTGGAATGGTGCTCGAGTTGTTTCACTTGTGCATCCTAGCCATCATCCTATTATAAGGGAGATTGTTGTAAATGTCGAACAAGAAGGGATGTTGTGTGCAATCCCAAAAAACTTCAAGAGGTGTTGATACAATTTTGAAAGCGTTAAATGAAGAAGGAAAATGTTGTTGATTCCAAAATAAAAGTATTTTTTTAATCTCCCATGACTTTATTCCAAACATGCACTTGATAGAAATGATGATTTGAGTTGTATTAACATGTTAGACTAGTTTTCTTCTTCTTCTAGAACTAGTTTTGGCACCAATGAATGCTTATGCTAGTAAGTTATTTATCTCTTAAAGTACCTTTGTTCAATTGTTCCCATTGAATTACTCATTAAAAAAATATCCTTTTAAAAAGAACTTATTTTTATTTTTAGAATTTAAACAAATTGACCCATCTCAAAATACCTTTGATCCATGTGTATTGTCGTCATGAAGTGTGCCTATTCTAAAAAGTTCATTGCTCGAGTGAATCAAAATGTCAAAGTTATATTATATCCTACTAAATTTATACTTATATTATACAGTAGCTTGTATTGGAATTAAAGGATTTAAGGGCACAGTAAAGTATATTAGTCATCCCTTAATTTCATGAAATTATATAAAATATTTTTTTTAACTATTACAATAATCTCTACAATAGAAATTGTTAGCATAATATATAAAAGAATGAGAGTGTAATATTTTTAAATATTAAAGGAATATTAGTGTAATACACATATAAGAGAATATTAGTATGATGTTTTTAAACATAAAAGAGATTACTGTTAGTGTAACATGCATAAAATTTGAATGACCTTTCAATTTTTTTTTAATTTCTAATATCAATTTTTTTTAATAATTTTTTTAAATAATTATAGAAAGAACTTTGACGTTCTTTAATCACTATATTTGTTAATCACGTTGACCTGTATTATATATTGTGAAGATAAAATTGTCTTTTTATCATATTTTCTCTTATTTATTTCCTTTCACTTTTCAATTTAACTAAAAAGGTGAAAAAATATTTCATTCCATTCATTTATAATTTAATCAAAAACAATTTTAAATTTCACTTTAAATTCTATTTTTTTCCCTTCTTAGTTTAATTCTTATCCAAACATAATGCAAGAGAAAGGTAAAAGAATGAGTGTTTTTTCTAAGAACGTATTATCCTTATTTTTTTCATATTTATTTTCTTTTCTAAGTATATTTATATCATTTATATTATTAGTTTTTCTTTCTTTTCACTCCCTTTCTTTCGTAACAAAAAATATCCCAAATAAAATCAATTCCGGGGCACCTACATGTATATCAACTTCTAAGACAATCACAGATATTTTTTGGCAAAGAAATAATAAGTAAAATTATGGAAGCTTTACAGTGAAGTGCTTAGATGATTGGAAGTGACTTTTGTAAATAAGACTACTACTTAAAAAAGAAATGACAGAACAATTATCTTGTCGTTCTCACCTTCTTAACTTAACACAACATTATAAAAAAGCAAAACTTGATGACAGTGAAATAAAAGTATAACTAAGGGATTGGTAACCACATAAAAAAAGGGAAATAATTACAGCGAGCCACATTCATGTTCCAGCAGTTTCAAAAAAACGTCCCCAACTCATATATACCGTTCTTCTCTCTAAAGACAACCATAATAAAATACAATATTTCAATTAAAAAAAACATAATTGCTGTTAAGAAGGTGGAAGGCATGAGCTAACAACCAAACTAACAAATACAGCACCAAACAAAAACTAAAAAACGAAATTAAACAGAATTTTAATTACTAATTCCAAGTTTCCAACCCTTAAAATAAATTATTTAAATCGCTTACCGCAACAATTCACAGCTTGTGCTTTTATGTTGTTTCCCTAACAAAAGTTAAATAAAAATAAATAAATAGAAGCATCTTTCTGTTCTTTTATTTCACCGCCATTCATTTCATTGACATATAGGGCTTGCGTATCATTTTTCTTCTTCTTCTTCCTTTCTCTGCTTGCAGTTGTTGCAGTTGCAGAGGTAGGAGGGGGGCGCTGATTGTGTTGTGTTGTTTAGAGGATGAAGGATTTCAATTCGGATCTATTTGACCCGGGAACGGTGATGGACTCTTCCTCCTCCGATTACTATCGCAGTGCTTCCTCTTCCGACGCCGATTTCGGGTTCGCTTTCAATGACAGTAATTTCTCCGACAGGATCCTCCGAATCGAGATCATGGGGGACCCCGTCGAGGCCCGACCCGACTCCGAGGGTTGCACCACCATCGCCGACTGGGCTCGCCACCGCAAGAGGAGACGTGAGGATATCAAGAAGGATAACGGTATAATTTCCACTCTTCCTTTTCTTTTTCTTTTTTGTTTCCCATTTCTTCACAAACTATACGGGGGAAAGAAAAAACAGAACATTAAGAGAATTGTTTGGTGTTGATAGCGTGGCCTTGGTGGATTTGGAAATTGTATGCATGGTGTTTTCTTGTCGTTTATCTTGTTTCATCTTCTAGGGTTTCAGCTTCTTATGGGTAGTTGGGGGTAGGGTGTGTTGTGAAATACTCCTTCAATTTCAAAATAAGTACGTCTTAACATCACTTTTTATTTTGTTTTTTCATATTAAGTATGATGGGGCTATGGGATGAGGCTTGTTGTTGTTCTTGTAGTAAGTGAAATTTTAGGTTTTTAAAGAAACATTACATAATTTATACTAATTTCTCCCCAGATAAAAATAATTAGTGTGATGGAATCCGGGATAGAGAATAAATAATAAAGTTAATTTGAACTTCACTTATTTTGAAATGGAAGAAGTATAATTATTGTGGTTCCACAGGTGGAGGTGGAAGTGGAACCCTTTTCTTTTTTCAGTTGTTCTTCTGGACAAGAGGAGAATAAGAGATAGAGTGAGTTGAAATGAAAAACTCAAATAAAAAACACCATATTGTCAGTCAAATATCAGGATTCTTTCAAACTCTAAGAAGGCATTTTTTTTACATGTAATGCTAACAAACTTACATTTGTTGCTGAATTGCTCTTGATTACTCATGTACCCATTTTTTTCATGGTACCGAACTTATGGCATGTTGATTGGTTGTCAAGTATTTTCATTGGTTGTTTGGTAACGCAATGAGGGCAAGTCCTGACACAATGGTAAAGTTGTGTCTTGGTGACTTGTTGGTAATGGGCTCGAATCCGGAAACAGCCTCTTTGCATATGCAAGGATAAGGCTGCGTACAATATCCCCCCCCCTACCTTCGCATAGCGAGGAGCCTCTAGGCAATATGGTATGTAGTTTTTTTTAGTTTGGTAACACAATGTGTTACTGGGTTGGCCGGTATGTTGATTATCTATCAAATATTCATTGGCTGTTCGGAACGCGCTTGATGGTAAAACTCAATCACTGATGAGTGTTTTACAAATGGCAACTCATCCAAGTTACCGGTACCTAAGAGTAAAACTAGGGCACCAATGCAACACCCATATAAAGCCATTCTTCACTTTGGTTTTCGAGGAACCTAGCCGCAGTGCTCTCGTATCTGAAAGTAAAATGAACAACAGTTATGTATCATTACTTCATTTTTTGGGTGATTCATGAATTTTGAGAAATATTTCAATTGAGTTGAGAGCGGCAAAGGGGATTTTTTAAATGCTTTTTTGTGGGTCTGATTTATTTATTTATTTTTTATTTGCATAAGCCTTATGAACACGTTTTCAATAAATCAACTGCAAATCTTGATTCTGTATATGGATTTTGCCTATAAAGTGCTTCATTGTGCATATTAGATTGTATCTATATGCGCACATCTATTTTTCCATCCCTTACATAATATATGCTCACTTTCGCTTGCAGTTGTTGATCTTACTTTATTGCCCGATGAGCAAATTTTGAACGGGCATCAGCCTGATATGGACGATTTTGTACCCTCCGAGAATCAAGATGAAGATACGGTTGCAATGGTTGAAGAACCCCCTTCAGGTATTTCAATATTAAAAGCAAATCTTAAACCTAGTTTGTTAATTATAGTTTTTTAAGATATACTGTACCATGGCTATCAAAATCGGTTGATTAGTTTTGTGATACCAATTGTAATTATTGTATGGTTGGTCTGAGTGAATGGGTGAATGATACACATTGATGCTTGAATTACCAGCTGGCTAGAATCACATGATCTGGTGCCGAATATTGTGAATTGTGGCCTGTATGATGATTTTGTATCCAGATCACAAAGTTGGGTTGAGTATGACCTAACACAACCCTTTGCTGAAAAATATGCACTTTTTTTTGAGTAAAGAGAAAAGCTGAATTTTGTGTTTTGGCTTTTCTGTACTACCAAATTACAACTGATGTTGCATTTTGTGATACCATTATCAATAAAGACTGATTTGTTTGTGTGGAATGGGATTCTTTGGACCAAAGAAACCTTTTTTTTTTTTATTCTTTTACCTCTAAAATAATGTGTCTCCCAAGTTCCAATGACTCTTACTATTTCTTCCATTATGACTTTGTGATTTGAAGTCATAAACTTTGTCAGCAAACAACTTTAATTTCTCCCGTTTTTCTTATTGTGTCTTGTTTTCATCATCATACTCTCTTGGCCACTTAGTGTTGTATTTTTTTTTCTTTTTTAATTAGCTTATATCTGTGTTAATAGTGATGCTCAATTATGACTTTATGACATGATTTTGCTTTTTAATTCATGCATTGAGTACTATATGTGATATGTTTCACGCTAGTTTTGTGTTTCTAATCTTAAGATTCAAAACAATTCATTATTCAAAAGCTCATAATTCACAATTCACAATTTGATAAACTTGTACAGTACTATTTATTCCACCCTCCTCTCCAATCTTTTTTTATTTATTTATTGGTTTCAGCTGTTGCTGTTTATTGAGTCCCTGATTTCCTTTGGGTTTGAAAGCCATGTATTTTCTCAATGAAATTCTTGAATCTAGAAGATCAGTATGCTTTAAACAAGCATCTCTTTGAAAAGAGAACTTAGTATGTAAAGCAAGTTACATACTTGATAAGGAAACACAATGATAGAAATAGAACATTCTCCTTTTGCTTGCAAGAATAAAACATATCTTTGAAGTTGCCAGTTCTTCTCAATGATTTGAGTTGTTTATTATTGACATAGGTGATGAGGCGGCAAATAGCAATGATTCAAATTGGAATATGGATTGCTCTGCAGTTGTGAGAGTTAGAACACTACACATCAGTTCTCCTATTTTGGCTGCTAAAAGTCCTTTCTTCTACAAGGTAGATGTCTCTTGTTTATTGGTTAGACTTAAAAATTTCTGCTAAAAATATATTTGCTTAGTTGTGTATATTTTGCAGCTTTTCTCTAATGGAATGAGGGAGTCAGAGCAAAGGCATGTCACCCTAAGAATTAATGCTTCTGGTATTAGCATACATACAAAGCTTTTTAGATTATTTGCTTTATGAGATTTTCATTTTAGCTTTTCCTCTAATTGTCGCCTTACAAATGTCATGCTTCCTTTGCATGTTACAGAGGAAGCTGCTCTTATGGAGCTTCTGAATTTTATGTACAGTAATACCTTGAGCATTACTTCACCACCTGCTTTATTGGATGTGTTGATGTCTGCTGACAAATTCGAAGTTGCTTCCTGTATGAGATACTGTAGCCGATTATTGCGGAATATACCAATGACACCTGAGTCTGCATTGCTTTACCTTGAGCTTCCTTCTAGTGTCTTAATGGCTGATGCAGTTCAACCATTGACTGACGCAGCAAAGCAGTATCTTGCCAGTCGATACAAAGATATAACAAAGTAGGTTTTTCCACCTGTTATGTAACTTTTTCACATGGTCTACATTTCATGCATTATAAATTCTCTGTTTTTGTCTACATTTCATACAGTATGAACTCTTGTATGCCTTTTCTGTTTTCTTGTTCATATTACTTGGGATGTATACTTTTTCTTCCAGGTTCTTTGGAAGCTGGTGACACTGAATTTTGAAATCAGTGTATCCGCTGTATTGTATTCTTGTTCTGAGAATGATTTTTCTTATGCTCATGTTCAGCTGTATCTAATTGTTGGAACCCTTGTAAAAACATTTTTGTTGATTGCTGCTACCCTTAGTTAATCAAGTTCACATGTCATAAACTTCTTAAGTTGGCTTTTATATAATTATAGCATGACGTGAGAGAAAGTTTGTTAATATTTTGGCATCTTTGCATTATCGCGTAACTAATGAAGTAGATAAAAAAATTATATTAGTATTGTATGCTGCATTGAAGAATAGAATATTCATATGGTGTGTTTTAAGATGTACATGTACTCATAAATGTTCTTTGTATTATTGTTTTTGAATCTCAGTTTTATGACGTTTTACTCTTTAGAAAAGCACTTGTTGCTACTCTTGGCTTCTTTATTTTTGTAATCTCAAATGCAGTTTTTTCCTTTTGAATGCTAATAAGTTTCATATATGACCAGGTTCCAGGAAGAGGTTATGGGCTTGCCTCTAGCTGGAATAGAAGCAATATTGTCTAGTGATGAACTCCAGGTTGCATCAGAGGATGCTGTATATGACTTTGTGTTGAAGTGGGTCCGAACACAGTACCCAAAACTAGAAGAGCGGAGAGAAGTCCTGGGTACACGACTTGCTCGTTTAATTCGCTTCCCTTACATGACCTGTCGAAAACTTAAGAAGGTCTTAACCTGCAATGACTTTGACCATGATATTGCATCCAAGCTTGTTCTCGAAGCCCTCTTTTTCAAGGCTGAGGCTCCACACCGCCAGCGGATACTAGCTGCTGAATCTGCTTCCTTCAATCGACTTTTTGTGGAGCGGGCATACAAGTATCGCCCTGTTAAGGTGGTGGAATTCGAACTTCCACGGCAGCAGTGTGTGGTTTACTTGGATCTGAAGCGGGAGGAGTGCGCCAATTTGTTCCCATCTGGCCGGGTATATTCGCAGGCATTCCATTTAGGCGGACAAGGGTTTTTCTTATCAGCACATTGCAACATGGACCAACAGAGCTCTTTCCATTGCTTTGGCCTGTTTTTAGGAATGCAGGAAAAGGGCTCAGTTAGCTTTGCCGTTGACTATGAGTTTGCTGCTAGGTCAAGGCCAACAGAGGAATTTGTTAGCAAGTACAAAGGCAATTATGTATTCACTGGGGGAAAGGCCGTCGGATATCGAAACTTGTTTGCAATTCCATGGACAACGTTCATGGCTGAAGATAGTCTTTACTTTATCAATGGTGTACTCCACCTTAGAGCTGAGCTCACCATCCGACACTGACTGGGATTTATATGTGTAAACCTTGTCTTTAGTTGGTGGCTCTGACTTTTTTGGGCAATGTGTCTCGTTTTCCGATAACCTGCTGTAATCTTAAACTAATATTCAGGCAATTGCACTAGGTGGCTAGTGCTGGATGTGAAATCAAATGAATTGTTAGGACTTTACTTTTTCTTTCACTTACATTTACAAGAGTTTGAGTAGCTACAGGAAGGACAGTTCTCGTATCTTTGGTGGTTTCATTTTAACAACCGAAAATGCAAGTTGGAACAACTTAAGTTCTGTCATATTAGTAGGTCAATTATCTACCAGGACTTTTAACACCTCTAGATATAGACTTCTGAAGTACATGCATAATTTTTAAGCGTTTTAGCTTTATTGTGTATGTGTACAATACATATCATTTTTTATATGGTGTTTGGTTGGAAAGGAATGAAATGGACAAATGGAGGGGAGGGGGAAATAAGGAGGATAAAAGTATTTTTTTTCTATTTTTGTAGTGTACAATACATATCATTTCTTATATGGTGATGGAGGGGAGGGGAAGGGAGGGGGAAATAAGGATGATAAAAGTATTTTTCGTCTCATTTTAGTAGTGTACAATACATATCATTTTTTATATGGTGTTTGGTTGGAAAGGAATGAAATGGACAAATGGAGGGGGAAATAAGGATGATAAAAGTATTTTTCTTCTCATTTTTGTATTCATTTTAATTTGGGGTTTGAATGAGATTTTTTTTAATGTTGATTGTTGATTATATTATCATTAGCTTGAATTATTGGGTTTAGTAATTTTATTTTGTCTATTAAAGGGGTATAATTATAAGTTAATTTGACAAGTTTTTTATATAATTTTTTAAAAGTCAAATAAGGGTTTGTATCTTCTTATCTTCTCTTGTACTTTGAAATTATTTGTGTACTATTGTTTTCGAAAAAAAGATTAATTTTCTTGAAACATGTTTGACAAGATCATGAAAGGCGTCAAGTTTGAATTGGTGCCTGGTGGTATATTAAAAGGACAAACGGTTAATAGTTATTTCTCCACTGAAATTAACTTTTCTGCCAATTTTAAATTGTTAAGTTGGGACCGCATTGCATAAGCATTCCATCGTTGCTGGTTCTGAAAATGATAAAAAGTTATTGAACGCAAATTTCTGATGCAAGTATTCTTTTTCTTTTTTAATGAAAATGATGCGTAAATCTTTTAGATTTTTTTTAAAATAAATTAATTTAAACACGTATTTAGAGTAGAGAACGTTTCAAAAGTAAAACGCATATATGATCAAAAGCGCATATATCATAAGATGAAGTGCATATGAAATTTGTATTTGAGCAAGGTGTATGATTGAGTGGAATGAGTGTTGAAGATATAACCCAAGTAATTGTGGCGGTTCACTTCGCATTGATGGAGAGAAATTCCAACTCTTGCTAAAGAGGAAAGGAATGAAAAATTGGAATTTTGCTGGGATGTGGAATTGGAATCCAGTTCTTAATCAATGAATGCATGCGACAATCAAAGAATGAATAAGTTCGAGATATCACCTTATAACCTTTCCCTCGGAATAATTACTTTTTCAAATACGAAAATGCCTTGTATCGCTTTCTTTTTGGAATTTAACTAACTTGAACAGAAATTTTTATTTATTATTTGCATGTTATTCTTAATAGAAAGCAATAAAAACAAAGAGCAAATATTTTATATATTACTATAATCTAAAGAATTTTTATGTTATTATCCAATTATAATTGTAGCTTATGATGATATTTTTTTACACTAATTACTTTAAAAATAATGTCTATCATGACTTCTAATTACTTGATAGTGTAAAGCTTTTAACACTAACTTATGCGTTAAAATTAAACTCTACAAAAAAAACTTTTTCATACAGAATACAATCATAAAGGAATCAACATAAATGAATTTAATTTACAGTTTATATGATATGAAAACCAGTAGTAATTCATAATGTTTGACAACTAAAATGTCTGGGCTGAAACATTGGGTTTTGTTAACCCTTCTAACTTTAAATTTTCGCTTATTAATATCTTTAGATAAATTCATTGACGAAGGAATTATGGAAAAGAAGCCAGGTTAAATTAATGAGAAAATAATTCAATGGTGTAATCATTAATTGGAATGCATAATAATAATTTGTTAATTTTTACAATAATTAACTAAAAGTCATATTTAAAAGTGTAATTTATATATATATATATATATATAAATTAAACTAAAAATGAATTAATTTAAAAGAAAACATAGATAATCTAATGTTGGCTTAATAAATTAGCACGCTACGCGTGTATAGAGAGAGGAGATAGGAAGCAGGAAACGGGCGTTTGAGGAATATATATATATATAAAGGGTGTGCAATAGGGTTGGGAGGGATTAAAACTCAAAACACAACACGGCACTGAGTTATTAGTAATTGTGTTGTGTTGAGCAGAGAGAAGGATCAAGAAGGGATAAGAAGAGAGAGGGCATAGGGTTAGGGTTAGGGTTAGGGTTGGTTGAGGATGCCGAAGAACAAGGGAAAGGGAGGTAAGAACAGGAAGAGGGGAAAGAACGAGGCGGACGACGAGAAGCGAGAGCTGGTGTTCAAGGAGGACGGGCAGGAGTACGCGCAGGTGCTGCGGATGCTGGGTAACGGGCGGTGCGAGGCGATGTGCATCGATGGGACGAAGAGGCTCTGCCACATCCGCGGGAAGATGCACAAGAAGGTGTGGATCGCCGCCGGAGACATCATCCTGGTGGGACTCAGGGACTACCAGGACGACAAGGCTGACGTCATCCTCAAGTACATGCCCGACGAGGCCAGGCTCCTCAAGGCCTACGGCGAGCTCCCCGACACCACTCGCCTCAACGAGGGCATCGGCGCCGGCTTGGACGAGGAGGACGACGCCACCGCCAACGACTACATCGAGTTCGAGGATGAGGATATTGATAAAATCTAATCACCCTTGCAATCGTAATTATCATTTATATCTGTCTCTGTCTGTCTGTAGTAGTATTTCGCTATCTGCTTGTTTGCAACTCTCCGTGTTGGATTTCATTTTATAATTCTGCACTATTAGTCAATAACTCACAGATATTTCCGATTCTCATCTCATGCCATGCCATTTTTGTGTCCTTATGATTGTGCTACTATGCATCCTGTTTAATTAGATATTAGTCTATTGTTAGTTCCAAGTATAATTGGGGGGAAATTGAAGGGATTCGTCTGTTTTTATTTTTTTATTGTGGGTAATCATGGACAAATTTGGCCACAATCGATGTTGCGGCCAATCGGTTTTTGGGTTTGCTTCTGATCATTTTGGCTACTGTTTACTTTTAGTTATGGTTTTAACTTTTAACTTTAAGTTGGGATGTGAATATATGTAGAGAGCTTATGGGGATTGTTGATTGTCCTGTTTTACTTGCTCAGGTGTTTGGATATCTAATAGTGAGTACAATGAAATGGGGGTACAAGGGATGGAATGGAATAAAATTGATTGAAGGATATTTCATCCTGTTCTATTCTAAACAATTCTATCTCTTTATATCTGTCCAAATATAGCCTTAGGCCTTTTGTTCATAGTCTTCTCTTGGTCTATGGCTGACTAACCCATAAGTAGAACATAATATGGCCGTATTTAGATAAACTGCTCTATAAACTTATAAGAGAAGAAAATAAGAAAAAAATGAAATAACTTTCTTCTCCAAGAGTTAAAATTTGCTTGTGCATAAAACTAATTTCTAGAAAGTTCTCTCATATTAGACTATCCAAAACTTACTTATACCTTGTGCGTAAGTACTTTTAGCTCATGAAGAAACTAATTTAATTTTTTTTCTTCTTTTAAAAGTGTTTGTGGAGAAGTCAAACAGGCCCTATAAGTGTTATTGGATTATGGATAGTCACTTAGTCAGTCATGTGAGAATGTATATGTCTATTTTTAGCTACACCTTGCCAGTTATGTGGTGGTTTATCCTTGCCACTTAGCATATTTTTTCATAGGTTGTGTGAATGAATCATGATAGTATTTGTGACAATTCTTGACAACATTTCTACACTTCAAGGGGTTCTGTAAAGCAAGTCTGGCCGAGGGGGAAGGGGTAAGAATTGTTTTGATAGTTTTAGAGGGGGAATGAGGGGGTACAGGGCATGTATCTTGGTGTGAGAGTGGCCATAAAATAATCAGGCAATGCTTCAAATTGCCTTCGTTTTGAACTCCCTTGTCTTGTTCTTTTCTTCTCATCATCAGCTCTATTATGCTATACTCTCCCGCATAGTCCCACTCCAACCTCTTGATCAAATCCAACCCATGAGTTAAAATGGTGATGGGTGTTTACAAATAATTAAATATTGACTTGCTACTCTTCATGTTGTCGGTTTCTCATTGACAAAGCTTATTTGCTAACAAGAGTGAAAGGCCGTAAGAGAAAGGCTTCTAGATCAATCAATTTGAAAGCCTTCTAATGTTAGGAACCTCAACAAAACTGCTAATTTATTTATAACATGATTTCTTTATTGAGGTAATAATTTATTAAAATTGTTCAACTTTAATTTCTTAAATCTATAAAATGTCAAAATTTATACGTTCTGTCCAAACACAGACAGGTCATGTTTGTCCCAGTTAGGTCATGTTGAGTTGTAATAAGTGGAACATGAAACATAATCTATACAATATTAACCCGATTGGAATAAGGTTTGACAGAATTGTTTGGTTTAATTAGAGTAATATTTATCTACTTTTTAAAGTTCTATCATGAATCTAGAAAACCGGGGATTATTTTTTCAAAATAAGATGAGAAGATTATCACCCTTGAGACATATTTTCGAGATCTGTGGCAGTGAACTTGTGATGGGTTTTCTCACGTGTAGGGTACCCGCTAAACACTTCAAAGGAAAGAGCCATCTTATTGTTTTATTTTTCCTTTTATTTTCTGTTATACATATTGGTCAACTTGTGTTTCACCAACACTAACATAACGGAGTTTCACCAAACACAAGCTGCCGTGTAATCGAGTCAGAAAGGAATTTATAGTTTCATTTTTTATTTCTGAACTTATTCATTTCACTTTAATATGCGTTATTTTTTTTTAATAATCTTTGACCAAAAAATTTTAGAGAGAAAATTGAGTAACTTTCAATTCGAGGAGATAGTTAGATAATTCTTTTAAATGGACACTTCGAGATTTTGAACTCAAATGACTCACTGTTCTTGAAATATATATTGTTTGTTTTCTTTGAATCCCAATTTTTAAGGTTTAACGAGAATTTATCTCTCACATTGCACTTACGTTGGATGTGATCCAAGGGCAAATCAAATTATCAAACTATAGCTTTTTTTTATATTATTGTTTTACATTCTTCAACTTGTGATGAACTAATTTATTACTTAACATTGACTCGTGATATAGATAACGGAGGAATATGTTTTTAATAATAAAGTATAAACACATAATAATATTTGCTTTTTGTAAAAGGAAGATACATATTGTTATACACAGAAAAAGTAATGTAAAAAATGAATGCGTGTGGCATTTTGTCTTTAGAAAGTGACTGGAATAAACGTTTGCTGAGTGGTCTAATATATTTATAGGAGACGTGATGGTGATCACTGGTCGAGTCAACTATATTAAGAGACCTAATTGTTTGATAAATTAAAATGACATTCCTTAGTTGATTATTTACATGCCTTGCATGATATAGTGCGGACACCGGCTTAGCTTCCCTTTTATTTATCTATCTATAATTGAGAATCTAACTAAAAAAAAAAAAAAAAAGCAAAATGGTTGAAAAACTTGTGAATGGCTTAAAACCCTCCGGGAAAACTTGGGAATCATGTTTGAAATGAATAAAATTTGTTTGTTTAATCATTAGAAATCTTTAAATAAGTTTCTTAAAAATTAAAGAGTTATATATATTTTTACTAATTATTTTAATTAATTATCACATTATATATTTTAATAAAAAATAATGTGATAATTTTATAGGAAAGTAAAATTTTCACTTTCTCCCATAATAAATTTTTTGTGAAAAACTGATTAAAAAATACTTTTGTAAAATATTCTTTTTCACCAATATTTTTTTAAAAAAATGCATATCAAATATGAGAAATTAAAGGAATGGTTGTGTTACTTTTTACAAATACTTTGTCCCTTGGCAAGTAAATAGTTAATGATCTTCATCCATGTACTTATAAAATTACGATACGACAGAGGTTTACAAAAATAGGTTAATTCTAGACTTAAGAGTGTGATATGCAGTAGATTATTGACAGAAGATCAAAGTGTTTATACCGTTACAACTACCACTCACATTCCCATGATTCTCATCAGAAAATTCTCTTTTGCTAATGCTGGCTCTGGAACGAGATTTCTGCCTCTCCAACCTTGCTTCATGCAGTTTTGCCATCAATGTGTTATTGTCCTTTGTAGGCAATTTGGAACAAGACTCAGACTTGTCAAAATCTGGGATAATCAGTGTAGATTTCCACTTCTTTACTGGACTACCATTACCAGTAACTGCAGAATGGACAAATGAATCTTCCCTGAAAATACTCTCAGGATAAACCTTATTATCATTGCCTTCCGAAGACAAGGAACTGTTTCTAACTACGTGACTTGAATTCATTTTCTTTGTCCACAATAATGTACTACTTTCTGGTGGACGTTGTGTTGCCTCACCCACAGTTGATGTCCCAGGGGTATTGAATAGAGCTGTGCTTTCACTTGATTTCCTCTCAACAAACCAACTCTCATTTTCATCACATGACAACATGCTCTTCATCACACGTGCTTGCAACTCGCGACATTCCTCGGTGGTTTCCCTGGATTGAACAACTTGTTTCCTCGCTGAATTGTTCATTCCTTTCTTTTCTTTATGGACCTCCTCAGTTTTGTTGTTGTTGTTGTTGTCCAATGAAGGTAGGCAAGGGTAAATTTCCTTGGGCTCCTTTGTGGAGGAGTTAGCATATCTTTTTGCATGAAGAAAAGTTTCAATATCAACACCTAACTTGTCAACAATTGATGAATCTATCTCTGGGAGATCATGGCCAGCTTGAGATAACTTCATTTGCTTGCGCTCGTCAAGCCAAGCTTCTGAAAGGTGAAGTATTAGCCTATCAAGGCTATCCCCTTTCACTTGACCCTTCTCAGCATTATTGGGCATACGAGAGCGTACCACATATTCATAATCTCTTATTCCTTTGGCAAAATCATCACACAAGTTCTCTAAAAGGATTCGTGTTTTTCTTTCTTTTTCAAGATCTCTCAGAGCGCCACTGAATGAAGACTTCACTTCAGAAAGCTCCCTAGCCAGCCTCCGGTGCAGGCTTTCTAAATGCTTTCTTAACCTCCTTTCATCTTCAATCTCTTGCATGACAGATTGAATTGAAGCTTTAATTTTGCCATGTTCTTTGTTCTTCCTAACAAGCTTCTCCTCAGCTATTTCCTCCATTAAGGTCTCCATATCACGCTTATTCAATTGCTTTTCTTGTTGTAACGCTTTAACCTGTGCCCGAGAAAGTTCTAATTCCATTTTCATGGCTTTCACTACAGATATATTTGATGCATGCTGTTCTTCAAGACAACAAATACGGTTGAGTATCTTGAGTAACTCTCTGGATGTTTTAGGGTTGCGACTTGACTCTGTAATCCAACCCTTGAATTCTAGGGAACTTATAGGATTTACATGATTATAAGGTGCCACCTGTTTTAGCAAAAAGCATATGAATCCCGTTATACCAGATATAAAGGGTAAAATGACAGCAAAAGTACTTAATGAAAATAAAAACATTGAATATACAAAGTTTATTTAATAGTACCTAGTTTGTAAAACAATAAAAAAAACATTTTATAAGATATGAAATGTTATTTAACTAGTATTCTTAAAAGGCACTCCTTGGCAAGATCTTATGAATTAAAGAGTAAACACATGTTGAAACATTGCTCACTTGTAACAATACAAGTCCTAGAAAAATAGCCTAAAATGCTAAACAGAAAATAGAGCAATGGGTATCAAGAAAACATTTCAATCTTACAAAATTCCCCTCAATGAGTCTTGAATATAATTGTTGTTCTTTAACTGCAAGAAGAACGTGTTTCCCTCTAGTGCAAGAAGTTACATTTGATGGTAATAAGAACAAAGTTACTAACAAGTCTACAACCAGGGTAGTCCACTAATCACAGAATTATTAAATTAACTTGTATACTCGTTGTCTCGTTCAACATTCATATTTACATAGTATCGTTAATTTCTTAATATGTTAAAAATGATAGAACTGCTCAAGATTCGAATGGAATACACGCACACTCACACTTACTTGCATTGAGCTATTGTAACAAGGAGGGGATACAGGCTGTTTAGTGCGACCATTTCTTTTAGCTGATCTATGGTGCTGGACAAGTGATGTTTGAACATGTCTTCTCAGTCCCGTTGCAGATACAGGCTGCAACGAGGAACAAAGTAAGGGTCAGCAATCTAAACAAATAAAAATGCCATGAAAGTCCCAAAGACACAGCACTTATGTTCTTCTCCATTAAACAATAGCATTCAAAATGCTTCAGATAAATTCTGACATGAGCAAATAATTTGGGTGTTTGAAAATCTCTCTATCAATAATTCTGTTACACTGATGCTAGCCATCCTAGTGATCTAAAACTAATTCACTTAAAGAGCAAAAGGTAACTCCAAAAATAATGGCATTATATGCAGACTAGTATCAACAACTCATGAGAAACTACGTCCATTAAAGTGTGGAACGAGCTAAATCAATGCTAACAATATGTGAAGTTAAAATGTGAAAATGTATTTATCACCCGTTTAATTGACATATATAAACCAAAGACTAGTCACCAACTTTCAAAGCAGAAACTTGAGTTTCCAATTTTAGGCATAAGATAAAAATGGGAAGAAATATAGCATAGGAATATTTCATCAAAATGATAAAGGTAACATAAAAGATGAGACAAACTGTCAGATCAGACTCCAATGGGGAGAGCATTTCTGGATACGCTCATTAAGTCAAAGACCAACCAAAAAAAAGGAGACAGCAAGAGGTGGTGAAAGAAAAAGCAACAAAAACATAAGAAAAACAGAGACTTGTTTCAAACTAGTACAAAAACAAATCATATATGAAAAACAAAACTGAAAATTGTTTCAAGTAAGCAAGTCATCAGAGCTCAATGATGCAAAACAAAAGAAAGATACGAGGAATACAAATTAGACATCACCTGGTGAGTATGAGGAGGTTCAGACAACTGTTTAAGATTTGGAAGCTTAAGAAGTTTGTCCCTATTGTGGCGGCGGAGGGTGAGTGGCGGCTTGTTCATTTTGGGAAGTGGGGACAGTTGGTGGGGCTGAAATTGCCAGAGCTTGGAACAGAGTTTTCTGGCAGAGAGAGTTGTTGAGGTGGGAAAGTTAAGGAACTCTTGAACCTGGTTTTTGTTTTTGTTATTACCATTCTCATTCTGCTGAGATGGAAACTCATGTCTCCATGTGGGTGGGGGAGTAGAAGGGCCTCTTCTTTTTCCCACAACAACCCCTCCTTTCAACTTTTCCACCATTAACCCTCCTTCTCTCTTCTCACCTTTTTCTCTTCTTTCCATCTTTCTACTCCTTCTTCTCTCAACTCTCCCCCTCACTCCAACTTCAAATTTTAAACTTGTTCATTTTTTATACAGTGATTTCAAACTTGACAGTGCTGTGTCACCACTCAAACTCACCAAGCAAGCTCCAACAGCAAGTAAACTGAGTGTAAGTTACAACGTCAGCTTTCTCTTCTCTCCCAGACATTCAGCCACGTCAACACATGATTGTAGAGTTGGGTCCACTTTCATTGGGCCCTTATCCCAACACCTTAATTTTGTCGTCCTTCTGTCTTGTCTCCTCACTAAATTATTTTTTCTCACCTTTTTTTTCTCCTTATGTTCTTCCCTTTATTCACATTTCAATCTCCATCAACATTCCTCGAATCTTTATTATTTAAATCAACATATAAAAATAAAAAAAGTGAACAATGTTAATAAAACTACATTTAACGCAAGAATAAAGAGTGTGTATTAGATTTGGGCTTATAACTTTGTCAATTTAGATTTTTGTCTACCATATTTGATTTAACTTGAAAATATTTAAATTCTAAATTAACTTAAAGAAAATGGGTGATGCCATGTTATTTTAAAACTGAATTTTGTATTTTATTTTTAGTCTTTACAATATTTACTTCTTTTTATTTGGAGATGTCAAATACTATAAATTAACAATAATAAGGAACGCCACTCTCGTTATGAAAGTGTTAGGGTATCATCATCATCATAGCTTTGAAAGACAAACAAAACAAGCCATGAGGCCAGCAAAGGGCGGAAAGAAAAAAGGTCAAAAAGCCTAAAGTTAAGAGATGAAAAAATTTGGACAAAAAAAAAAAAAAACAAGGTGAAAAATTGTAATTGTCATTTTGCTTTCTTTCATGCTAAGCTAAGCTACGCCCATAGATCACACAGGCCTTGAACTTGGTCAAGACTAAATTATGCATGTAATTATGACTAAAAATCTAATGAAGGGGAGATTGAAAGGGAATTACTTTCTACATCTCTAATTATAATAAGATTATTTTTAGAAATTTGTTTATCCATTTTTATAAAAAAAAATTCTTTATATTCTTACTTAATTATTTTCTCTCCAAATATTTATAAGAAATAATTAAGTGGACAGAAAAATAAAATAAAAATTTGAAATGATAGTATCAATAATTAATAAATTTAATATAATTAATTAAACTAATTACTTTTCTTAACGGAAAGAGTAAACATTTAAGCATGCTGTTTATGGGATGGCGTAAATTGCAGTGAGCAGTGACGACAATAAAACTTTGGACGCATGTTGTCCTAATCAAACCATGGATTTCGGGCTCCATCCACACACAAAGGGTCCACACTCCACAGATGAGTCTAGGACTTATTGTGCATTATGTACATCAAGTAGTAAGCTCGTGGTCCATCTTTCCTCCCTTCTCACGCCATGTCTTGGAATTTATTCCTTGATTATTATTTTTCAGGGGAGACATGGGATTGGCTACAAATTTCTGTTATTTGTACCTATTCGATACTACAAGCTAATTTAAAAGCAAAAGCATGTTCAACATAGTAGAAAACTTTTTGGGAAAATGGAACTGAGACTTCCTTTCATGATTAAAGGGTTTATGACAGGTTTCGTAGCTTTCTTAATGCATGCACATTGCCATTTGGGGAAGACCTTAGTACGACCTTCACTTTTGACTTTTGTCTTGCAATCAATAAAAAATAAATGACAGTGAGGGTGAGCCTGATTAAAATGACAATGAGAGAAAGCCTTATGCACTAAAGCTGAGCCATGGGGATAGATTTGTTATTATAAGTTCAAATTCAAAAATAATCTTTATATATATAAGAATAATGCTGCATCTCATTGTACCTGTAAAAATAATTAGTTGTCAATAAAAATGACGATATATCATGACAATTGGTTATTGGACAGCAGATAGCTGCTACTAATGCATCTAATTGCATTTGGTACATAGCACCCAACTTATTACTTCTAGTTAATTTCACTAAAGCATCACATTTCCTTATTGGACCAGTATTTTTACGTCTCCTTTCCCTTAAATTGGTTGTGATCCAAAAACCTCACTGTTAAACTCACCTTAACAATATGTCTATTCATATCCGACATTCGTGTTCAATAGTGTAAAACATTTGGTTTTCACTTCTCATATCCTCCTTCTTCCCCGCTTCCTCCAAACTGTCAAACTTTTTGAGCGAGCCAGGAAAGTTATCATGTCACTAGTTTGATGGGCAATAATTGTAATATACCGTTTCTCTCTATTTAGCAAATCAAAATGAAAGTATGGTAACACATTACAAAATCAAGCCAACAAGATAAAGCATAAGCAAGAGCACGTCTTATGGTAAAATAAAAGGTGAACCGTGAATCTGGCTCTACATGTACCTTCTGGATTTACAAATAATAGTTACAATCAACTTAAAGAATCTATATGCACTGTTTATTTTCTTAAAATCTATTAGTTATAATGAATAATAAAATATTTGAATAGTAGTTTGGAATCAAAAGTAAAAAATTAGAAAAAAACATTTATTCAAATCAACCAAGCCTTCAATTTGTATGTAGGTCAAAAATACTCTTCAAAATGCTACTTTATAAATAATTATTTCTTTGGGCTTGTATTTTTCTTAATAACGAGACTTTAAAAATTCGAGGATAGGGCTGATAGTATGAAAAAATCATGCCTATTTTTTGGTCCATCATGACTTGAAATTCTCCAAAGACCAACCTCATTACTTGACATGCTGAAAATGGTATCGAAAATTACGTTATGTTTCATGATTTTTCAGTGTTATCACCAACAGAGTAATTTAGAGGCAAACTTGACCTGCAGGCCAATACATAAAAAAAGTCTAAAGATTGACTACTTTAGTAAACTCAAAGATATTAAATGGTTAAGTTTTAGACAAGTCTACATGTCCTACGACTACTGAGAGACAAAAGAGCTACTCCAAAGTCACTCACACCAGGACGCACTGCAAAAGCTTTCCATTGAAATAGGTACAAAGCCAATGTCATTGATACACAACATCTTGGCGTGGATGCCATTGTTGCAGCACCACTGAATAATACAACAAAATATCAAACATATTGACGTGTTTCTCTTCATACATAAATTTATCGTGTGACTGAATAAATCTCAAGGTCCTTGGGTACAACCTCCAGCTTGAAGGAGGATGATTTGAATATCAAGTAATCACATGTTCTTTTTGTACTTAGTCACAAATGAGCACGCAGACCTGTAAGGTCAGAATGAAAAAGAAATTCCACGCAATATTCAATTATATTGTTACTTTTTCACAGATTAAGTTAGTAACAGAATAGGTATTCTATTTATAAAAAAAACTCTGGAAAAGGATTGACTACATTTTTGTCTCACCATTTTATACCACACTCTAAAAGGACCTAGGGAAAGTCCCACCATGAGAGAGGTCTCACCAAGGAGGGTGGAAGGGGGAAAAGGACTGGGTATGGGATGTCCACTAAGAACTTTTGAAAACAAATTTTATCCAAATGAGCTAAGATTTATTGTGTCTTGTTTCACCAAAATTCAATTTCGGTCCCCTAGTTGTGAATTGTGATTCCCAAACCTGTCGTTTCTGAAACTGGAGAAAAGAAGGCAGGCTCGTTGATCTTAATTTATTAATAAATGAATTTAACACAACAATGTATTAAAATTTCCCGCCTAAGTTTGAATATGGAAAATAAATTTTTGCAAAAACGAAGCACAAATTTAGTCCATGTCTGATTTTACATCAAGTCATCCAAAATCGTGTAAAAATATCAGCTAATGTAATTTTAGATAAATGTTCATATGATTAGTCTAATGTTGAAGAATTGATTATAAATTGAAACAACAAGTAACTTTTGTGTTGGATCAAAAATTTCCTACTAAGTTTTTACAACTAACTTGTAAAACACAAACATCCAAACAAATTCTTCGCATCAAAATCAATTCTAACCAAAAAAAAATTGCAGACACTCACCCGAATACACGCCAAAAATTCTACACTAAAGGTTTAATTGAGTGCACGACAGCACAAGAATAGGACTGCACCTCAAGAATGACAAATCAAGTGCTCTTCTCTGCAAGCCCATCAAATTTTGCCAAATTTGCTTCTCTCCATATTGCTTTCACTTCATCTGTCCGGAACCGCTGGGTGAATGTAGAATCCCCCAGTGGAGTTGATGCGCCATGAGCAAATTCAAGGAGACCAGTATAAGCAATCATTGCTCCATTGTCAATGCAATATCTATCATCAGTAGCAAACAATCTTCCACCACGTTCAGAGCACATGGTCCTCATCATCTCTTGCAACCGCTCATTGCAACCTACACCACCAACTATAAGAACATCTTTTGTGTCGCAATGAGCCATAGCCCGCTCCGTTATCTCCACAAGCATGGCAAACAATGTCTCCTGCAACATACTAAAACACATCAACTTGCAAATGCATCATTCATTAATTAATAATATAACGGGAAGGCAAGGGATCGCCACATATTAAATTCACCTGCAGTGAGTAGCACAAGTCTGCAGGCGTGCACTCATTATTCTTTAGCTTTTCAGCAGCAGTTGCTTCAATATAGCTCAATATCCCACTAAAAGATACACCCATCCCTTTGACAAGATTAGGCAGATCGATAAACTTCTCTCCTTTTTTCGCAAGCTGAAGGATAAGATAATTAGTTGAGAAAGATTTCCACATTAAAGGTATAACAAAAATATCCCATATATTATATGATACACATGGCATAAAATAAACTATGTCAAACACAGTTAGACCATGTTTGAGAAAATTTATCCACAATTGCTTGTAGAAGAAGAAAATAAGAAAATAAAATGAATTGAGTTTCTCCTATTAACTAATATAAACTTAACTTTTGTAGAGGCTCTCTTGTTTAATTTATCCAAAAATTGAGGTGCATGAGTTGATTTAAACTTCTGGGAGAAACTCAATTCATACTGTCTTCTTAGTTTCTACTCCTATAAAAATTTAGGAAGAAGTTCATTCAAAAGTAGTAAAGCAGGACCTGCTCAATGTTATATCCGGGGCTAGGATCATTGGAAAGTGTCAAGACCCTTGCAAAGCGATCCAAGCAATTCCCCACAGCAATGTCGATGGTCTCTCCGAAGATTCTATAACGCCCCTCGCTGTAAGCAATGACTTGAGTGTTGCCACCACTGACATACAAGACAACGGGGTCATCAGCGCCGGTAACAATCCTTCCCATTTCAATGTGTGCAACACAGTGATTGACAGCAACAATTGGCTTATTCCAAAGAAGCGAAAGCACGCGAACAACAATAGCAGAGACTTGCAGGGGGCTCCCATGCCAGGACCCTTGGTGTAGCAGGGGCAGTCAATGTCCTGTGGAGTGATTTGTGCAGTTTCCAAAGCGGATTTGATAAGGGGAAGAACGTGTTGGAGGTGGTGCTGTGCTGTCTCTCTGGGAAGAAAGCCTTCACCAGGAGGAGTGATGTATGTGTGCCGTGGGTTTGATAGAATTGTGCCATCTAAGGTCACTACCCCAACACCAATCTTGTTCGCTGAACCCTCAAACCCCAAGGCTATCATTCTCTTCATTTTCACTTTCTAGGGAAAATAAAATAAAAACAACAAAAAATGATCGATTACTGGTTAGAGTGTATAATCACAAAACCCAGAAGAAAAAGGAGGGAAAAGAAAAAGATTTTTTGACTTATGAGCGTGGAGTGTAGAAAAAGCTGAAAAATTGAGATGGGAGGCGAAGAAACACTCGTTTACCTGAGACAGCCGGCAGTTTGTAAGGGATAACCGTTCCTTAAACTTTGGAATGGGATTGGGAGGGTTTATGTTATGTTTTTGGTTTTGTTTTTGTGCTTCCATTTTTTCATTTCGCTAATAGTTGGATGCTTGGAGATAATAAGATTCTCTATAGACTCGATTCGGCCCTACAGTTTTTTGGGCTGCCTAATGAAAGGAAATTGCTATTTCCACTTTCTCTGGTTTGTAATACACTACCCTTTATAATTATTTTTCTTAAAATAGCCTGAAAATTGCACTCCCTCTTTTGTAATTCTTGTTGCCTTTTCAACAAATTGTTAACAGTAAATGTTCTCCTCGAAGTCCGACCTGCTTACATAGATACTAAACGAAAAATAGTTATTCAGCTTTGGGTTGGTAAAGCGAAACTATTGTTGTTGCTTCTAGAAAAGGTGAAATGTGAGGTGACAGTGGGAGTTACTTCAACTAGATCAACTAGAGAAATGTGGAAGAAGTTCAAAAAAATAGATTTGATAGAATGAAGGAAACTGTCACATCAAATGACAAGAATATTGGAATTTGGAAATTAAATATATGGAATTATTCACACCTTCCATTATCATTATTTCTCGTTTTTTGCTATTTAGTTTCCTTCGTAGGTGATCTGGTGACCTAATTTCAAGTTTTCCTTTCAACATTAATTACTTGGAGCATGATATTTAGCTGCCATCCATTGCGACTTTATGCAAAAATTCGAATCCAAGCCCGTGGTGCAGGTGTCAGCAAGGTCAATGAAGCTTAGGGTTTGCAAGGAAGAGGGGGCCTCGGATTTGGCACGTTGAGGTAGTAGCAGAGTACAGATTAAGGGTATTTTGGAAAAACAAATCATATAAGGGAGTGGATTAGCAATGAGAAGGAGTGTAAATAGCATTTCCCCTAATGAAATTCGACAAATTGGACTCTTGTGAGTTTTTTTAAGGATTGCTTCCTGTAATCCCACATTACTTTATTATAAAATATCCATTTTGCATTCAATAATATAATGGGAAGTACATAACACAATAGTGAGAGTGCACGAAGTAGGGGTGTTCAGGGTAAGGGTCATCCATGAATTCGAACTGATCCGAACAGTTTAGGTTGGGTTATTTATATATTTGAGTCAAAATCGAATCGAACCGATCAAAATCGTTCATGTACAGATTAGGTCACGGGTGTGGATTTACAAATCTGTTGACCCGATGAGTCGATTCGTGAACCCGTAATAATAATATAAATTTATTATTTATATATATATATTAAAAATTAAAAAAATAATTTGACAATAAAAAAATGTGTGGTATTGTAAATATTTAAGATTGCATTCAAAAATAAGATATAATATTTTTTAATATTGCATTAAAAAATAAGATAAAATATTTTTAAGATTGCATTGCATAATATAATAGAATATCTTTAAGATTGCATTGGATAATATGATAGAATATATTTAGGATTGCTTTCAAAAATTGTTTAAAATCATATCTTTAAATTAGTATAAATAGAAACATATTTTGGTGTTCATGTATGCATTCCATTCCAAATAATATTAGAGTTTTAGAGAGTTTATGTTTGTATCATTGAGAGAATTGTGAGATCATATAAAAACGTTTGGCAAGTCTGATTCTTCAACTCTCCATCAAGATTTAAAGGTACTTATTTGCTTAAAGGTATAAAGGTAACTATTTTATTGTGTTCTTCTTCTTGACTTTGAAAAAGGTCGCAGCTGAAAAACTAGGATACCAGTTTTATTTCTGTTCTTGATGAATTGAGACATACGACTTCTGACTGGGAAACTAGGATACGAGTCTAACTGGGAAATAAGGATACCAGTCTGTTTCTATTCTTGGTGAATTGAGACTAAAGCTTTTTACTGGAAAACAAAGATACCAGCTGAGATAATTGTTGTGTAAAGGTAGACTAGGAAACTAGGATACTATAAACTTTTGTACACAAAATTATCATATGCAAGTGTTGGAACTTCTTAATGTATTACTTTCAGGTATATTGTTATTTATTTCACCTTTTTTTCATATTTTGTTTACCATGTTTATACTATTAATGAATCATATTTTGTTTGTTTGTTTGTTTCAGCAAATCTGGTTGCAACAAAATTGGTTATAACAAAATTTGGTTTGTAAGAAATAATTGTGATTCAAACTATTATAATAAATTTTGTTCAAAAATCTTTTGTTTTAATTTATATTATAAGTCAATTTTAGAATATTATGTTAGATGGTATTAAATGAATCAATTTTACTACTTTCAAATATTTGATAATATTATGTTAATTGTATAAGATATTTTAAAGAATTGTGATATAAAATAGTAGTTAAAAAAATGGATAATCTGATAATCCGAATCGAACTGTTAATGAACGGGTTGAATTGGGTTTCAATTTTTTTCTTCTGAAAACTAAACCAAACTGAACCGATCAAATTTGATTAAATTAAATCTTAAATTTAACCAAAATCAATCCAAACTAACCGATTAACACCCCTACCAAGAAGTTTTACCCTTGGTCCTGATACAGCGATACCCTCACTTGCTGCACCGGTTACTAGATGGATAAGAATATCTAATGTTTTATAAATATTAAAAATATGTTTCACAATTTAATGGATAACAATAAATTACATTCATGAATTAAGTTAAATTATTTATTTTTCTGTAGCCATATTTTAGTTAGGAAGAAAAAATAAATAGACTCTTCTACAACAAATGAATATAATTTATTTGGTTATAGATGTTGTGAAAGGCATAATTTTTTACATATTCATTTAAAATAAGTTGATATTGATATTTTTCGTAACTATTCGAATTTGGCAGTTAAAATATTACATAATTGTATTCTTAAAATAATATCATATTATGAAATTAATGCTATAAACACAAACTGTAATCCTAAAATAATGAATAATATAAACAATATAAAATTAAGTGATGAAGAAAAATTATTATAAAAAAATAATTGGTCAGTGTCATTCTTAAAATTCGAACTGAGTCAGGAATGGATGCAAACGTTGAATCCTATTCATGCTCAACTCTACTTTAAAACGTCGGAAATATAAAAGGAATTTGTTAAGAGAGTAAAATAAGCTTTCATAAATTCTAATAAGATGTGACACATTTGTTTTTGTTCAAGTGATGACACCCCATTATAATTATAGGTTACTTTCACACTCAGTCGGCAATTCTTCTTCCATCCCAATCCCAACTGAGAAGAGCCGTTTGAATATTGTTGCCTTGCCTTGTTGGCTAGTGATTAGTGAAAGGCTTATCTAAAAGGATGTTCGTTCGTTTATTTAAAATAAAACCTTTATTTGTCACACTCACATCTCCACCAAAGAAAACCCAACTTTGCCAAAGCACTCGTGTCGTGGACCTCACTCGTCCGCCAACGCGATATAAGCAGTTTTTAATTTGCCAAAAATGAAAAATAATGATTGTACGGACGGCACACTCAATCACAATATGGAATGTGATCTTAGCCTAGCATGCCCATTGGCCACCAATAAGTCAAGTTAAAACTTGTGTTAAGGATAGCTAAAAAAAGTCAATCGGAAATCATTAATGAGTCTCAGAGTTTAGTTAACAAAGAATCCTTCCTTTTTCTTTTATGTACTCCACAATGATGGAGACTGCTAAACACTAAACAATCATCTTGCCTAACGATGCAATCAGTTCCCAAAAATCATATAAATATATTTTGACTCTCAGTTCTAGTCTTAAAAAGTACAGCTATGCCTATGAACACAGGCTAAATATTGCACATTACTAACGGACACCACTGGTTAGCAGAATAAAATAGTCTATTCCAACAAGGAAATTGAAGCCATTTGCCCTCTTGAATAATGGGCAATACAAAGCAAACCGCAGACTAAGATTTTATGGGAAAGCAAAGAAAAAGTTACGTTGGAGTGGATACCTACATATGCATTATATATTTTACGGTAACTCAACATTAATAATATTTTTAATCCAAATTAATTAAGATTCATAATAGATAAATCTAATGATAAATACAAAAAGATTTGACGAATAATGAAAAGAAAAGAAAAAATAAAATAAAAGAAACGAAAAGAAGAAGATAAAAAAGATTAAAAATGGATAATCGAAAACATAAAAATAACAACGGGTCTAACCCTCCATTAAATTTATAATTTTTCTCCATTTCATCCTAAGACATACCGTTTACTAATCTATATCTCATTTCATTAAGTCTAGTTTAAATACATTTTCTCATATAAATTTCGATCTACCTCTATGTCTATGTGTCGAACTCTTGGTAATAAATTTTAGTTCTTACAGTAGCATTCAGGAATCATCTCATTACATGTTCAAACCATCTCAATCTATGTTCCTTCATCTTTTCACTCACACTTGTCGTCGAATATATTCATTTCTTATTTTATTCATCTTCATTTAACCACATATTCATCTTAACATCCTCATTTTTATTATCCTTTTTATGTTCTTGTTGTCTATCTATGAGTCAACATTCAACTTCATATAATATTGTAAACCTTACGGTTATTTTACAGATTTTTCCTTTTACGAAAACTCAAATATACTTCGTCATGAAAACGTACATTTGATGGTAACTCAAATATAAAAAATTGGAGAAGGTTGTAATTATTATTATTAGAGCAAGTGCATGAATAGAGAAAATAAAAGGTAAAAAGAAAAAACTGTGGTATTTTCAAATGCTATTAATAATATTCCAGTATCCATGAATAAGCAGTTTTATCAGCAAGAACATTTTGTATGAAACTGTGAAAACACTCAAATCATATTAAATTTTTGCTTAAAAGAACAATGAAGGAAAATGAGCAGAAGCCTTGGAGACAATTCTCAATAGCAGCTCTTGATTGTAAGGAGAACTATGGAGCAATTTCAAGTCTAGCCTCAAAGCAAAAGCCAGTAAAAAGCTGCAGCGGGAATCTTTTTGTCACAGGGCACTTCTGCGACCATTTCCATTGTTTATGGTTCACGTCAAATATGAGAAGCGCCGGAGCTCCATAACCCTGAATATATACCAGATCCTCTGCACCGCTGCTAGCAAACACATCATCAAACTCTCCAAAGCCTTGGAAGAATTTGTGGGGCATTCGGGCAATCTCTTCCCACTTCTTATCCTTTAGAAGCCAGATACCAATTCCTTTTATTATGTCAGGTCGATCTGGCTTACCAATTCCTCCCACCATTACAAGCTTCTCCTTCAAATTCATCAAACGGCCACATGTTAGAGAAAAAGGTACTGGAATGAAGGTCCTTGTTAAGCTACCTTGAGAAGAATGATTGGACATGTTATATGCAATTAGGGCATGACGATTTACCGGTTGGCCACCCCCAGTTGAATAAACTAAAAAGTACAGCATCCCATTGCATATCACACTCTCATTACCACCTCTCCACCCCATCAAAACTTCCGTTAAGTAGGTCACCCAGGTTGCATTTTCTGAATTGTATAGATGAATTGAGATATCCCACTGGACAAAGTTCTCAGGGACTTGTTTAGATTTTACAATTGCCACAGTATAACAGTGAGATTCCCTGTTCACTGAGATTGCTAATGCACTGTAATCAGAAAATTTCAAACCTGGAGGCTCCTCAAGCTTCCTGTAGGTTTTAGTAATTGGGTTGCAGATGCATATTTCACTTCTGCTGTCATTGTCCATGAAGCAGACCATGCCAAATGATGAAGTAATGAACCAATTAGAAGTTCCAATGCATGGAAGTTCAATGCCATACCATTTCCGAAGGTCGGGATCGAAAGCATAACCAACTGGTTCATCAGAGCTCGTAAACATAAAGTACCAAGGTTTCTGCGGTAGAACATGTGAAAGGTTCCATACAAACCTCTCTGAATTAACAATTTCATGCCACCTCTTAGACACACAACCAGCTCTAAAAATGCTTGCAATGGGGAGATAGGCTAGGATTTGTTCCAACAAGTCATTCGGCAAAACATCCAAAGAAACAGCAGTTGTTGCTTTTTCACCTTCCTCACCAAGTTCTAAAAATGAATCAAACGCCCCAGTCTCCGTTTGTCTGTCATCATAGTGGCTGATCCAAGATGTTTCTCCCGCCATAGGAGTTGGAAGGAAAGACCTAGTGGGTATAGTAAAGCACAAAAGGAAAAAAAGATCTAATTAATAAAGCTTCCTGACATCACCTAAGAATATACTAGATCATGGAGATATGCTATCCTACTTTCAAATTCGACAAGGTGAACCACTTTTGGACATAATGATGGCATTTCAGATCATCCAACCAATAATACCACAGTAAGATAACATAAAGAAGCAAGGTAGTTAAAATCGGGATTTTAACTTAAATCAAGAAGGGAGGTAAAAATCGCAAATCGTGAATAGTGGGATTTTACAAAAAGAATACAACAAAGAAGGGCAGAAAAAGATGGCAACAAGATTTCATTCCCTTTTAAGAAATCAATTACAACCTAAGGAGAGGAGCAATTGAAGGGATGCATGGCCATCAACTATCCTCCTTTTCTGTAATTTAGAAATCTAAATAGTAGAGGAGAGATGTACATCACTTAATAAATTAGAAAATCTGGTCTACATGCTACAAGGTGAGACCTTAAAAGTATTTGGTATTTTACAACAGAAATGCTGACAAGTTACAAAGCATGATATCCAAATCCCAGACAAGGAAAATTCCTTTGAATTATTACATATTTTGAAACAAATATTGTTAATAAATTGAACAACATAATAGTCGTTAGTTGCAACCTGCCGAAAAGCTAATTAGACATTGCCAGGTATAGCAAAGCAAAATACAATATGAAATAAGAGAATTTTGAAACAGAGCCAAGTTTCAGAAAATCTGATTTCATATATGGTATTCTATTCAGCTCCCTCGAATACTTAAACAATCTCAAAATCTCAATGCTTTCTCAGAGATTTATAAGGAGTCCTAGACGAACACCATGCGTGACACAAAGGGGGAAATTCTACCAAACAGACGAACAACAAAATTTCAACCAATGCAATGAATCCCTAAAAGAGTAAACCTCAGAAACAGAACAACCATTTGTCAGAAAGAGAAAATGATGCGAAAGCCAACATTTATTTTAACACCAACTCTTCCAAGAAAGCCCGTTGATCGAAAAACATCTTTTTCTACAGAAAAACGACATTGGACACAAAACAACTTTTCATAACCATCAAGCCCTAAGAAGGAGTTGGTATGAAAAGAAAAGGGAACGGGAAATCAAATGGAGAAAGACCCATAAAGCACTCCAAGAACCCTCGTCGATCCTAAGCAAACTAATCAACGAAGCTGACATGAAATCTTAAAGCACACGCAGATCAACGAAGGCAGAGATGCATCAACAAAAGAAGACAGCAATAAGGTTTTTCATTTATGTATAAAGAGCTAAAAAGAAGCATTTTGAGATGAAACCCATGACAATACCTTGTTGGGACCGGGTTTGTGGGTGAGAGAGAAGAATCTGGGCGCGGCGGAATTGGAGCGAATCAATTAGAGAGAGAAAAGGAGAGAGAGGTGTAAGCTTTCCTTTCCTTCAAATGGGAGAACAGAGAAATGGGTTGCTCTAGATTTGGTTGATAAACAAGGCCAAGCAACCCAACAGCGCATTGAACCCAACACACACACACACACACACACTCAAGAGAGAGAGAGAGAATGAAAAAGAAGCTAAGCGTTTTATTTATAAAAAAATATTTATTTATGTTTTTGGGTTCTTTTTGGTTTCTTTTTTTATACGACAAAAACGACAGGCAGGTAATGAAGTGAGGAGGCGGTTTCTCTATACTCTATAGTCTATACACTGTAGGAATAAGCATAGACCACAGACACGGAAGCGCGTGTTGGCGCGTGTCCTCTCTTCGACGGGTTGTGACTTCTGTTCTGAGCCTATGGTGCTAGTTATATTTATTTAGATTTCCGCCATCGTCGATTAGATTAATAGTATACTACATGTGTATAATGTGCTGCACTATTTAGCCTTTTAGTTTTTTTTTTTTTACATAGATATTTTTTTCCTATTCATACCTTTAAATATTTAACTTTATTGTCAAATCTGTTCTTTTCCATAAATATCTTTTTTTCTATTCAAACTTTTAAATATTTAAACTTTATTGTCAAATCTCGTAAGGAAAATATATATTAAAAAAATCTAAATTTTCTTTACTTGAATCATTGCAAAAACTGACTATTTATAAAATTTAGTTTGGGAAATTTTCCATCTAAGATAAGTATGAAACAAAGATATTTTATGATGGAGTGAGAACCATAATTATTATTCCTCATCCGACGAAATTTACGAATAATAAAAATAACATATATTGACAATATAAAAAATTTATACTATAATTTAATATATTATAGTTTCTTATAATTTAATAAATTAACACTATTTTTGTATAATTTTGAATATACTATTTTTCTTTATGTCTTTATTTTTAAATTTTTAAAATTTACTATTAAAATTAAAATACAATGACAATATAAAATATATATATATAATTATTTAATCATGAATTATAATATATAGTAAAGTTTTTAATTTTTATAATAACTATTTTAAAAATTCATTCAAAATAATTTTTATTTAATTAATGATAAAAATCATTGAAGTTATCATCCATAAAAATAAAACTCATTACTTGTATTATTTTGAGGTTTGACGAGGAATTGTAGAACAATAACACTACACAAGAAAACAATTGTGTGATGGCGAGGATCGGAGAATCGGGAGAGAAATGCTATGCTACTTATCCCCACCCACGGCTGTCATCTCCAATTCTCATCCATTATCCATTACAGAAAATAAAATAAAAAGTTATTTGCAATTTATATATTTACGTACATTTATGAATTAATTTTAGGTTATTAATATAAATTCTTGATATCAATAATTGAATAACTTTTACATCGTCTTTTTTGTATGCATTCATATATTTTTTTTATTCTGTAACATCTTATCTTAGAATTCTTATTTTATATTAAATTAATATTTTCAATTATTTTACTCAGTACTCTGTAAACTTTGAATTGTCTCTGGTTGTCTAACAAGTGATGACAAAATTATTGTTTCAGTTGAGTAAAATATTTTGTCAAGTTCCTACTTCCTATTTACTATCTCATTTTGTCAAGCATTAATTAAAACTTCACTTTAGTTGGCAATCTTGTGAATGCTTAAACATATTGGAACACACACCTGAAGAACACAGTGCGTACTACAAATTTAAACGTGAGCATTGAAGTATCACTAAAAATAAATGCATTAAATAGTAACTTTGTAAAGGAAAATATCCCGTATACTTTTATTTTTATGGTGAAATTTATTTCAATCTTTGTGATATTTCAATTTCAGATGAGACTCAAAATCTTTGAATATCTTTCCACATTTTTATTCTAGATGATGAAGTGTATTTTAGTCTTGAGTCTTGAGGGTAAATAAATGAGTTATGGATATTTTTTGGATAAGTTAGCAACATCTAGTTAAATGGCATGGAATTGAGTTGAAATCTAAATTCAGTATGTCGATTGGAGCTTAGATGTGTAAACAAATATCAACATTTGATTGGAACCAGTAGACATTAATGTGCAGGCATGTAAAGTGTTAAAAGAGTGGTTGTATATAGGGGTATTCGTGGGTCGGTTCGAATCGGCTTTGGCTAAATTTAGGACTCAATCCAATCAAATTTGATCGGTTCGGTTCGGTTTTCATGAAAAAAAATTTGAAACCCAACTCGTTCATGAACAGTTCGATTAGATTTAGATCACCGGATTACCCATTTAATTTTTTTTAGAACTACTATTTTATATCACGATTCTTTCAAATATCTCATATAATTAACACAATATTATCAAATGTATGAAAGTAGTAAAATTGATTCATTTAATACCATCAACATAATATCATAAAATAGACTTATAATATAAATTAAAACAAAAGATTTGTAAACAATATTTACTATAATAGTCTGAATCACAACTGTTTCTTACAAACAAACTTTGTTATAACCAATTTTGTTGCAACCTTATTTGCTAAAACAAACAAATAAACAAAATATAATTCATTAATATTATAAACATGGTAAACAAAATATGAAAAAAAAAGGTGAAACAAATAACAATATACCTGAAAGTAATACATTAAGAAGTTCCAGCAATATACCTGAAAGTTGCGACCTTTTCCAAAGTTAAGAAGAAGAATACAATAAAATAGTTACATTTACGCTTATATTCCTTAAGCAAATAGGTAACTTTAAATCCTGATTGAGAGTTGAAAAATCAAACTTGTCAAACGCTTCTATATGATCTCACAATAATTCTCTCAATGATGCAAACATAAACTCTCTAATACTCTAATATTATTTGGAATAGAATGCATACATGAACACCAAAATATGTTTCTATTTATACTAATTTAAAAATATGATTTTAACCAATTTTTGAATGCAATCCTAAATATATTTTATCATATTATCCAATGCAATCTTAAAGATATTCTATTATATTATGCAATGCAATCTTAAAAATATTCTATTCTATTTTTTAATGCAATATTAAAAAATATCCTATCTTATTTTTGAATGCAATCTTAAACATTTACAATATCATACTTTTTTTTATTGTCAAATTATTTTTTTGATTTTTAATATATATATAATAAAATTTATATTATTATTACGGGTTCACAGATCGGGTCATCGGATCAACGGATCTATAAATCTAAACCCGTGACCCAACCCATGCATGAATGGTTTTGATCGGTTCGATTTTGATCCAAATATATAAATGACCAAACCCAAACTATTCAGATCGGTTCGAGTTCATGGGTGACCCGTACCCGTGAACATCCCTAGTTGTATAATGTATTTTGTAGGGGTGGATATATGCACAAAGATTTATCAACTAGTTAGTTAAGCTTGTAGATCGTGCAAATAACGGATTTTTCTTCTTTTTAAATACATATAACACGTCCAACTGGTGAAACCTACAAATTATGCGAGCTTAATTTGCGGGCTAATATGTGGACTTTGATATTCTTTTAGGCTAATACTTATTTTTATTCTTAAATTTGTTAAGACTAATAATTAGATTCTTGAAAGATGAAAGATTCAAATTTTATATTTGAATTTATAATAAGTGCAACAAATTAATCATATTGTTAATCTTATTCATTAACTCAAATAATTATGTCTACTTGAAGATGATGATATAATAACTGACACTCATTACATATCATTTACTTGATTATCAAATGTAAAAAAATTATTTTCAATTTGATCTCTGAACTTAACAATTTACTATTATTTTAGTCTTTGAACTTAATAATTTACTAACATTTTTGTCTTTGAACTTAACATTACTGTCATTTTAATTCCTAAAAGCACATTTAAATTTTCAATTAACTCTAGTGTTGCATGAAATTATTAGCATTGATATTATCATATTCTCTCACTTATATTCTTTCTACAATTGCCATTTAAATTATATTATAAATATGAACTAACTTACGAGTGTTCACGTTCCAATAGTAAGTGTTAAAACTAGGACATTACTTAAAATAAAACTGTTAAAATTATTTTCTTACATATGCTTATTGTTATCTAGTAGGAGCTTGCTCCACCTTTTGTAGTTTTCATATTATTGTGTAACTATTATATTTAAAAATATATGACCTACAAATTAAAACATAAAATATAATTCACTTATTATATTAGTTATGTTAGAATATACAAAATAAATTAAAGTACACTAAAAGGTGAAAAAAATAATATATAATTTTTTTCTTAAATTTTGGTAGAATAAAATAATTCTTCTTGTATCTCTTTACTTTTAAATTTTCTCCTTAATTTAATAAATATAATGACTTTTGAAAATAAATTATTTGTTAGTATGTATATATTTACGTAATACACATTTTTAATTTGATTCTTATGAAAATCTAATTTAATTTTCATATGTTTATTTATTTTCAATTAATTTATATTGTTGTTTGTCACGATTATAATATTATTTGGTATAATTTAAAGTCAATAAAATATAATAAATTAATTAATAGTAATTTCAAATATAAATATAATGTTTTTTATTTTTATATTTGGCAATTATTTTTCATTCAATTTTTATCATCATAAATAATTGTTATCATTATAAACAAAGTCATTTATATCACTATGCTAGTGAAATATATGTAGTGTGACACTTCATTAAACAATCAAAAGTGTTTTTCAGGACCAGAATGACATTATGTAGTTAAGTTCAGGGATAAAAATGTGATTAAGTTCAATGACTAAAATGATAACTAGAAGTTAAAGTTTGGAGACCAAATAAAAAGTCAACCTTTTACATCTGAAATTGTATTTCAAAGCACGATTTATCAATTTTTGTATTATTTTTTAAAATATTATAATTTTTTAAATTAACCCATTATGACGTAAGAGTCCTCTTTTCCCTATTCTCTCAAATTGAGGGATATACTTTGCCAATTTTCATATATTACCTAAAATTCCTCTACAACAAGAGGCAACCTCCTTCTCTTCTATTGCCATTTGTCTTGTTCCTTTTCTTTTTTGCTTTATTCCGTTTCTTTTCTCCCTTTCATCCTAATTAATTAATTCCATATTCCTCGTTCATTTTTCTTACTCTTTATGGTTTTAAAATCTTAAAGAAAACACAGGCTTTGATTATCCGTTTGTTTGGCTCATGACCGCAATTAAGCAAGCATTTATGGCCCTTTGGGCCTATTCACCTAATTACTATTTCATCTTTTTGACTTTGTTTCAATCTTCACCCATCCCTCTTTCGCAACTCTAATTATTATATTCTCTCGATAGTTGACCAAGTTCGTATGCGTAAAGTTTGATGTTTTTCAGTTTTAAGATTAACCCTGTCCACGAGGTCTATTTCAAAGTTTATCTCATATAAATATTTTTTTTACAAATATCAATAAATAAATTAAAATATAAAAAATATTAACACACATTTTTTAGAGGATAACATGTAATATATCAAACTCCGCCTATGTGTACTTATATGGGTTGGCATTAGGTATTGCGAATCGATCGGAAAAAAAATCAATTATTTTTATGAGATGAATTATGATATTTTGTTTGAGTATAGCCTTCATAGCGGCGCATTACATCAGACCCCAAGTGTAACGAAAAATGGGCTAGAGCCCTTGCCACAAGACAAGACAGTGCATCGGTCTCGGGATGCAATGAACTAGGATTTTTATCTCAAGGCAAGACACCAGGTCTTTACCTGGATTTGGTGACAAGTAGGTCAGGATCTCGACACGCAGATGGGCGAGCTTGGCGAACAAACACCTCCCAGGGATTAAGGATGCAATTGGAAAGCTTAAACATATGAACCTTAACAACTAAAATAAGGGAATTAGCAGATTTTTTTTTGCCAAAAGGAAAATGAATATTGTTTGCTTGCAAGAAACTAAGTGGATTGGAGAAAAGGCCAAGGAAGTAGATGACACCGATTTCAAGTTATGGTATACAGGTATAAACAAGAGTCAAAATGATGTTGAAATTATGATCGATAGAAATTTCATAGATAAAGTCGTTGACGTCAAAAGGAAAGATGACAGGATTATGCTTATTAAACTTGTAGCCTAAATCCTAAACCCTATAATTTTAAATATCCTCAGTGTATATACATCCCAAGTTGGACTGTAATGAACTGATATAAACCAATTTTGGGAAGACTTAGATGAGGTTTTGAAAGGGATACCACGAGAGGAGAAGATTTTTCCTAGGAGGAGATCTACATGGTTATGTTGTTAAAAGCAGTGGAGGTTTAAATAGAATTCATGAAAGCTTTGACTATATGACGAGAAATGAGGTGGGAAAAGATATCTTGTATGTTGCACTTTCCTACAATTTGATGCTAGAGAACACCTTTTCTGGAAGAAAGAGTCTCATCTTATTGCTCATCATAGTGACCAAAATCATAGTCAAATTGATTTCTTTATGGCTAGAAGAGAAGATAAAAATTCTTGTATCGACTGTAAGATCTACTCTGGAGAGTGTGTCGCTATGCAACATAAGCTGATAGTTCCAAAGTTTCGATTCAACAAAGTACTTAATATAAGAAAGATAACTCAAAACCTAATTCTCTTCAAATCGAATAAGATTATCATGGAATAATTTTTTTTTTCTAAATATTTAACATAATTATACGATTCAAATTCAAAATTATTAATTAAGTTGAAACAATTCATACTAATTGATTCATATTTTATATTTCATCATAATTTCATATTGTTTCTTCCTATACAACCAATTTCATATTTATATTTTAGATGAATTTATTAATTGTTGAAATATAAGTTTGAAAGTGAAATTATACATGAAAATAATAAAGTTGAATAATATATAAGTGAAAAAAGACCTACAAACATAAATCTTAAGATTTTATGTTGAGATATGATATCAATTTAGTATTGTGATGTACTCATAATTTATTGATAAAAATCTTTTTAATATTTTATTTCCTTTAGTTTTACAACAAAAGATACTAAAACATGTTGATTAAAGTTTCACAACACTAAATTATTAATTAAATAGAAACAAAACGATACTTTTTTTTTTTAAAAAAAGGAAGTTAAGTAAATGTTATAAGAAAAAGTTATGTACAATTTTTTATATTTGTATGAACTAAAAAAAATATCAAAGAGTCCATAATAATTTCATATATTATATTTAACCAACTAAGTTATATGCAACAATAATCTTGAATATTTGCTGACCTTTGTCCTAGGAATTTTTTTTTTTTTTGGGTGGTGGTAATAACAGAATTATTTTTTCTTTCTTTACCGACAGAAGAATCCGGCTGTAGCATATGCTAACTTAAGTCAACAGAGCAAAAGGCAATTTTCAATGGAAATTTAACAATTCTTTTTCTCCTCGAGATTATTTATAGTATATACACAAACAAATTGTGTGAAATCTCTGATTAGTCATTAATCACTGATGGGTATATGTTGAACCTCACACCTCAGCTTTTTGTTTGGACATAATGTAATCGAAGTAAGAAAAGTAAGTATACAGATAGCTCAAAAGCCATGCCAAAAATCAAATTCTAGACAGAAAAATAATATGACTGTGATATACTGACCCTTTGGCTGAACGAGAGTGTATAGAAATTAGAATTATCCCAAGAATTGCTGAAAAAGAGTTGGTAGTGGCAGCACCACTAAAGCATAGGCTATTTCCAGCCAAGCTTGCACACACTAAGTCAGGCCTCTCTTCTAATAGTTTATTGAAAACCTCTTCTCCAATATTAGATTCAACGCTGTGATTGATATGTCCTGTTATGCATATATACAATTTTTAATCAAGACCTACCAAATATATTTGGGAAAAGAAAAAAGCCACAAGGCATGCACTAAAAGTGAGACTATGGCCAAACGTTGAAAACGATGGCTCTTATTTGGTTAATATCACTACAACTGATCATATTACATATTCATACACTTCATCATTTTACTCGGTAAGATTTCAACCCAACACTTATTATCCAGTTAACCCCAAATCTCTTACTTTTATGTCTCATAATCTTTCGTCACTTTCACCAATATTACTAAAATCTAAAACCCATTTTCGCATAGATCTTTTTCGAGAAAAATATGATACTAGATTTCATGTATAAGAATGACATGACGCCCAAAATAAGAGAGAGTAGCAAAAAATTTAAAAGGCCACAAAAAAAGAGAGCAAACATAAAAAAGACGCTACTATAGACATAAGTTTTATTAGCGGCTTAAAATCAAGATCCTAGTGTTAATAACGCATTAATTAAAACATAAGTTATTTGTTCAGTAAATATATAGATATTCAATAAATTATCAAATAAAATTTATGGAATTGCGGAATTCAATTTATAGACCTAAGATCTCTAAAGTTTAAGAAAAAAAAAATTTAATTCAGACAATAAAAAAAAGTATTTTCGAACTCCGAGGCCAAAATTTAGCATACCATGCTTGGATTAATATTAAACACAAATCACAGCTATACAAGTTTTGGAGAACATGTTCTTTATTTGTTAGTTAGAAATAAGTTAAATGTAAGTAAGACTATTATGAATTTAAAGTGACAAGATGTTTCTGGACAACACTCGAAGCTAAAATTCACTAACACACTCATGCTATTGAACAATGACTAATACACAAATTTTAATAATTTCGTAGACTTTGGTGTTGTATATCAACATTTTGGAAATTTTTCTTTCTTTCAATATTGTAGTCCCATTTTATTTGTCTTTATTTGAGGTGATATATACTTCTTAAAATTATTAATTACATAAATTGATTTAATAATTTGACTTTGTTTGTCAAAAAAATACATTTACTAAATAAGTTAGAATGTACTCGTGAATTTGTTTAAGTATTTAGATGAGAACTAATAAACGAAAATATTATTAAAAAATATTTTTATTATTTTTTCAAAATGACAAATATATTGAAACAAATTAAAATACTTAAAGTGACATATAATACACAACAACAAATGGAGTAAACTTTTTTCACAAATTTTGAGGTAAACAACAATAAATTTACAATTGCAATAAAAGATCGAAAACAGTAAATGTACAGTTAATGTAATTTTTATTCTCTATTTTTCCATCTTTGTATTATTGAATGTATCATAAATTTAGTATTTGAAATTATAATAATAAGTTATATTGGTTTAATTGCACTTTGATTCCTAAGTATAATAACTATGTGATTTTATTCCTTCATATTTTTTAATTGTATCAAATGGGTCTGTCAGTATCGTAATTGTATAATATGTTACTCTTTTCAGATTTTAGTTATCATAATTGTATGACTTTAGTCATTTTATTTAATAGATCAACATTGTTCTTAAATTAATATATAAAATAATATTTTTTAGAGGCAAATCAGTTTTATTATTGACCAATCTAAGCACAGGAAGTATATATGTTAGATTAAAATCATACGATTGTAATTATTTTGCTGATATTGTTTTTTTTTAATTGCTTGATCCACTGATCGAGTTGACTCTGTAAGTGTAAGCTTTTCGGTTGAACTTGCCTTTAAACATCTATAGCAGCTGGTATTGAGGTCCGTGTTCGTTGTTAGACCATTTTTTTAAATAATTAAAAAAATCCTTGAAGAAGTTACTAGAAAAATTGACCCTGAATTAATGTAATTCAAACACGCAGATAGCACTATCCCGAAGTGATAGAATTGGGTTAGTGGAGTTGAAAAATGGAGAAATGTGACAATTCAACTCGGTTATTAGATTAATTAATGGGTAACCTTGCATCAAGTTAAACTGTTGGAAAACGATGGAAAACACCCCGGAGATGAAAGAAAATTCAAACGAAACAAAAGGACGTAAAAAAGAAGAAACTGAAAATTCTGATATGAATTTTTTTCCCACAGAGTATCTATAGTAAAAAATACATGTACCTTATAAAAAATATTGTTCAAAATTTATTGTATTAATTAATCATTAGTAACTGACACAATTTATCTAACTAATCATTAGTTAGTTAAATTAATTGACCATAAGTATGGTAAGAAAGTCCAGTGAGATTTGAGAGTATTTATAATCAGTAACCGAAAACTAATATGTTTTAAAGTCCAGTGAGGTCTATCTATTTTAACAAAGTTGTTTTTTAGTGCATAAAATTAGGAATCGAACCTTGATAAAAATTCTTGGTATCAATTACGTTAAACTTTCTTATAATTTTTTTAATAAAAAAATAGTCTAGTAAATGAATCATTGAAGATACTAGATACTAATCTATCAATTTAACTGTAATTAAATTAAGGTCAAGCCGATGATGAGTAAGTGGGTCTGTGTCTTTAAAGTTTAAATTATTTGTTAAAAGAATGTTTTTTTTTTTTTTTTTATAAATAAAAACAAACAGTTTTCTAATTTTTTTAAAATCGGATTCAAGATTATTTTTAGTCGTAAGTTTTCTAACATCCAATTAAGTATGAGTCAATGATTTCCTTCTTCTCCCAAGTATCATGCCTTGAATTGCCATTGGTTTACGATGTGGCTTAAGATTTATGCATGGCTGGACCATGACCTTCCTTTTTGACTCAGTTATAAACTTTGTAATTAAAAACCTTCTATAAATTAATTAAGAAGATTTCTGATATGCGAATACATTATTATTAATTGCAAGTGCGTTTGTTAATGAACTTAATTTTATGTACTTAGAATGAATGTTTTGGTGAGAAATATTGATTGCTTCTTACTAATTTATTATTCACTTGATTTGCCTATAATCATGACAGGGTGGGTTGTGTTATTGTGTTAAGAATACGTCTGGTTCAGATATTAATTTTTTATGATATAAGTTTGGATTAATTAGGTTTTTAGTATTTAATTATTTTTTAAATTTAATTTTTAATCCTTAAATAAAAAATTGATTGGTCAATATCTTTTAACTTTTTTTTTAAGATTTTTAATTTCTAAATTTTTGTTTGAATGATCATGGTGCCTTAACTTTTAGAAATTTTACTTTTTAATTCCAAAATAAAAGGTTGAACCCATTAATTTAAGAATTAAAAACCTTAATAAAAAAAATTAAAAATCTTGATCAATCAAATTTTTGTTTAAGGACTAAAATTGAATTTTAAAAAAGTTTAGAAACAAAAAGCCTAATTAATCCTATAAGTGTTATAAAGTTTTTTAAACAAGAAAATATTTTTAATATTGTAATACATAATAAAATAAGCCAAATATACAGTGAAATTCTGTTTGAGAGATTGAATCGAATTATGCATGTTGGCTTTGTTTTTACTTTTTTGAAATCTATAAACAGCAACGCAGTTTAACAAACGGAGGCCAATATAATTAATATATGCGACGGCAAACCGAAAAGAGGGAAGGACACCAAAATTGCATTTTTTTTTTTAATTTTCATATTGATGTAAAATAGTCTTATATAAAGTAATGACTAATCTTTATTGAAAATCACACATAAAATAAATATTCGTCTTCGATATATTTCATATCTAATAATTAATAAAATCGATCCTTAAATTATTTGATTAAATGACGTAAATAGCTGCAAGTTATTCTAACCCGTTGTTTGGTTTTTTAATAATGTTTCTTCATATTATTTGAATGCAAGGCAAACTATTTTTTATTTTTTTTAAAAAGCTAGCAGTGAGGCATTAATTTTTTAGCCCTTCTCTTTGTCGTATATGATATATAAGGTACATACCATCATCATCGCCATCATATAATAACTTAATAATTAATTAAAACCAAAACGTTAAAATTGTTATTAATTAAAATAATTTAACATGGAAACATTGATTATGAATATGATGTATATAATGAGATATACAGGCAAGTGCATACTTATTAGATTAAAGAAGAAAACAAGTAGAAGTGCATCAATTTTCTTAAGCCGTACTACAATCTTCATTTGATTCGATGACAACAGAAGCAATATTCTAAGGTAGTGGAATTTTGGTTGGTGCATGCTACTTGTTTGAGTCATTCATTTTGACTTTGGCTGCACAGCACAGGCAAAAAGTGCTTTGATTCAAGTCAAGGAAATGGCAAGAGTTGGCATTTGTTGGGTAGGTTTTGGATAGTGACACGATGAAACATATTTTTTTTTGTTACTGTCAATATTTTTTTAAAACTATATTTTTTACAAAATTATTTTATAATTGCACAGTAATATATTATGATGAATTGCTATATAAATTTTTAGTAACTATTAATAATTTCTATAATAATATTTTTAAAAAATTTCGTACATATTTTTACAGAATCTTTCTATTTCAATATTTTAATTACGTTTTTTTAAAGTTATATAATACTAAATACTAACTAAACATGTTCACGGAAATGATATTCACATATCATTCATGGGAATGTGATTTCCAAAATTACAATGTTATAGTACAATGAAACAAACATTCCCTTTAGTTTTAATTTTTTCTGTCAACCCCCTTAAGTCTTAATCATGCTTACATTAGCATGTAGAGTAATGATACACAAATAATTTATTATTTTAAATATTTTACCAATATTTTTCATTTCCTATCACATTTTTTTATCATACTTATATTTTTTAAAATATTTTTTAAAGGCGTTGCATAAGAATTTGTGAATTTCATTAAACTTTTTCCAAACTTGTAAGTAGTTGGCATACTTCACATTGGATATACACGGTTTTGCTTGTTCAAATTGAACCTGACCTTTTTATTGTTAGTTATGGGCCTGCAGGCTGTTGAGTGACTTATATATTAGCCATGTGCTGAGAGAAAACATAAAAGCGCCACCTGTTTTCATGAGTTGCATTGCATGGTTCCAACTTCCAACACAAAATAGTGGGAGTAATTGTGATTGCACAACAACAAACTGATGTGAACAAATCATCTACTCTTGGACCCATTTTAACGGGACAAAATCTCATTTTGTCATGGGCGTCTGAGTTGATTTTCATTTGAGTGGAAATTAATGCCATTAAAAAAATAGAAACATGTGTAGATCCATATCAGAGTATATCAACTGGTATTTATGTTAAAAGGATAGGCGATCGCTCACGAAAAGTTGAAAATGACACATTGATAACAATAAATTAGTAAGATTTATATAAAAGCACATAAATGTAATTTTGACGCACTTGGTTTGAATTAATAAATACTAGTAATATACTTTTGTCATCCATTATGTTTAAAGAATTAAATAATATCTTTAATTAAAAGTGGAACATATAATATATTACTAATACATTTTGTCACAATTTAATAAAAAAATCATATTTTTTTTACTTATTCTTAAATGCTTAACATAATGAAAATAGATACATTATATTAACTTTTTACCAATATTTTTCTGAAAAATATCCTAGTGTTCATATTTTTCTTTATTCTTTGACAAATTTTATCCCTAACATTTTTTTTTACAAAATTTATGTTCAAATTTTGTGTTTATTAATAAATAAATGTCGGAGGATAGAAGTCACAAATTTCATAAAAATTGGAGATAAAATTATCAAATTAATTTATTGAGGGTAAAATTGTTAAAAAGTGCAATTAAGCCTAAAGGAAACTTAAACAAATGAAGTTATGCATAATTAGAATGTGTCTATACTAATTTAAACCATAATTTTACATAAGAATGTTTTAAAACTTGAAAATGATTTTTTTAATGGCATAACAAACAGAAGTTAAGACATTGGTGGGCTTTTTTTGTACTTGTTTCAGAATACTGGCTGCTAAGTAGAGAAAAACAAAAACATGGTTCAAAACGACCCAAAAATATGGATCTTGTGAAAGGCCCAACCTTGTGCTAGTATCTTCTTGGTTATGATGCAGATTTCTATATTGTGTTGCCCCAAAAATACAATTTAGAAATCATGTTATAGTTAGGATCCTCTAAAACAAAAGTAGAGGAGGAAGGAGAAGGATTACGAAGAAGATATAGTTAGAAACAAAATTCATGAAGTGAGAATAATTGTGTGTGTGTGTGTGTGTGTGTGTGTGTGTGTGTGTGACAATAGAAATGAGATTAGAACCGTCATCTTATTTGTAAACTACCTTAATAATATTATGTAACTGAGATCAAGCGAGATTGGTTATCTACACACAATGTAGTTTCATCTTCAAATGACCAATTTAGATGACTTTGATGGAGAAATATGACTTTCCTCAACCCGAATAAAAAATCAACTTCACCATTCTAATCCTCCTTATTTTTTTTTTTTTTAACATAAACATTGTAAAGCTCATATTTACCAGTTTATGGGAAAAAATACAAATTAACAAACTCCAAAGAATATAATGTTTCCTTCTAAAATTTACGTATTTTTGAAAGTTCGAATTGACAAAGGGAGTACAGGATACTACACATCAACAGGGGGTCTGAGATGAAAAAATGACAAAGGGTAAGAAGAACAGGTAAAAAAGAAAAGAAAAAAACTAAAACAGAGAGAGGGAGAAGAATTAGTGAGGAGCGATCTCTCCACCGTTGGAATGGCTACGACGAGAATCTCCACCGTCGATGACACTAGCAGTAACAGGAGTGGGAACTAGTTGGCACGTATATTATCATTTACCTTTCTACAGTGTGATTGGTTGGAGTGAGTTGTTGGTGAACACTTCTTTGAGTCACCAAACAGCACAAGAATCCCGAAGCCGACATTGCCAACCCTTTATTTCCCGCCAATTCCCTCACTCCGTTCCAATCCTTCAACGCCGTCGTTCTCGGCGACGACGAAGATGACGCCGTCGAAGACTCCCCTTCCCCCTCCTCCGTGCAAGAATTCTCCCAAGATTCGCTCGACAGCACTTCCTCCTCCTTCGTTTCCTTCGATTTCTCCTCCGGCGTCTTTCTCCGGCGCTGGTGTATCTTCTCTCCCATGAGGTCGCGGAACCCGATTGCCGAGATCTTCTCCAGCGCGGGGAAGCCGGAGCCGTCCATCACCATGGCGCCGATATTGATGACTCCGTGGAACCTCCCCGACGGGCGCCGGATCTGGAAGGCGCTGAAGCACGGCGTTGCGTAGTCGGCGTCGGGGGAGAACATATTGCTGATGAGGAAGCGCACGGTGCCGACGAGGTGGTCGCGGAAGGTGCCGACGGCGTAGATGGCGACGCAGACACTGGAGGTTTCGCCAGCGAGAAACTCCGGCGTAACGCGGAAGAGGAACTTGTCGTTCCAGGTAGGGTTGTGGCCTCCGAGCTTGTCGACGCGCGTTCGGAGCTTGGTGGCGGGGTCGATCCACGTGACGGCGTAGGTTTGGAGCCTCCGCCGTGGAGATGAAGGCGGCTTCAGGCCCTGCGCGGAGATCAAGTTGATCTCCAATACTTGATGAGTCCTCGCCGCCGACGGCATTCCTCTCTCTCTCTAGAACCTTCCTTACCACACCATCTTTATTCTTTCTTCGGTTTACGGCAAGATCAACGGACTTTATGGGCCAAGAAAGAATCAACGGTTGTGATTCCGGCGGAAGAAAGAGAGGGCAAATCAGTTTTTGAGAGGGAAAAATAGAAAGCCGTTGGTTTCAGATTCAGAGGAAATAAGTCTGGGACCTGCGTTTATATTTATTGGGCTTTTTTTTTTTTTTTTTTGTAGTTATTAGTTAAGGTGCAAACTGTAAATATTAGCTGTAAATAACTGAACTTGGGATAGGGTAGGGTCGCAAGTGAAAGCCGCCTTGTTGCTTGCTACTTAATAACTAACTATTTAAACTAAACAATAACATTACCCAATATCTTACAGTAATATTATTTAATTTTTTTTATATCTAGATTGATTATTTTGTTTAAAAACATATAATTAATCTAAAATATACCATTTTGATGACATGCATAGATAATTTTAAACTTTGAAATAAACATAAAAATAAACATCACCTGTATGATAGAGCGGATACTACTGTGGGTATCTCTTCAGTCCCATTCGTGCTTTCCTTTAGTTCAAAGTATTTTTTCTTTCAAGAATTTGAGAGGCGGATCAGTTATCAAAGTTTGGCCATTCCTTACTTGTGCATTTGAAGATTTTTTTTTTTATTTGCTATGTCCTTTTTGTATAACGCTATTTTGGCATATGTATTCTCAACCACGTTCTTTTGCAGTTTGTTTTTCTTTGAACTTTGGAGTTTTCCACATTTTCTAAAAATAAAAATAGAGCGGAAACTACTGTAACAATTAAATTAAAATCAAACCTGCCAGAGTCCCAGAGATAGTAACTGAATATTAATTTCTCCCAAGCTTATCTAGTATTATATATTTTTCGGCACAAAAGATAGAGTGGCAAGCATTATACTTTTGTTTTCCTTTTTTTTACGTGACATTACACTTTTGGTTTTAGAATCTTGTATCAGTTGTCTGTTATTTTTCTTTCTACATTTTGTCTTCTAAAGTTGACGAGTCCACTTAAATATAATTATGACAAATGGTGAGTCACGGATTACATTTCTTTTTATCGTAATGCATCTTGTAGTTGTGGAATGATCAATGATAAAAAAAATTACAGTGACGAAAGAAGAGTGAATAATATTATTTTTATTTATTTACTATATTTTTCTTTTTATCATATCATTTGTTTTATTTCATTTTTCCTCTTCTCTTCTTATTTTCTTTTCTTGTTACAAAAAGTGTTGTAAAAAAATAGCATTATTCAAGAGGAATATATATATATAAAATGAAAACAAGGTAAGACTAAGAGTCTGAACTGAATCCTATTGGACATCTTCATATTCAAATAAGGTGAGTTATATGATATCTATATTCAAAATGGAATTATGTAAACGTGGACATTGGGGATACATTGGGAAAATATACCTAAAATTTGACTAAAAAGGATCTATACGCTACTTTCGATTTCCAGATGTGTAGTGATCATAAAAGCATATGAACTTGTAGAACATAATAATGAACTTTAGTGCTTTATAAATCAAGAAAGAAGGGTACGGTCGCGTTCGGGACTTGAATTAATTAATATTGTTTCAAATATTTGATATAAAATTAAGAATTTACATAAATAGATTAGAAAAAAGGATTGTGATGATAAATCTAACATTTACTTTACTAAAGCATTTTGGTTTGTAATGGATCTAATTAAAGCTGTATGACTTGCATCATTGCCTTATGAAGCTTCTTTGTTGTTGCTCATACAATTCTTTGGTATTGTTCATGTAGTTGGATTTGGAGAAAGGAATCATGGACTGCTTATATGCAAAATGTGAGTTTGAAGTAGATTACTTGTTTCAATTTATGAATTTCATATGTTTAAGTTTAGTTGAATGTTGGACTTTGTATCAAGTTTTAGAGATTATGTTGTGATTATCTTTGCCAGGATTAAGAAGCTGGTCTTTATATTTGAATCAAACATCTCACATTCTATTCTTACCTTTGTTCTATTCATACTTTGGATTTTCAGGCACCCCTTGTATCACGGACTGTGTTATGGCAGAACTTGAGAAGTTAGGCCAAAAATATCGTGTAGCTCTAAGGTATCTTGTGCTTTGATTACTCTTGATTTATATTCTCATAGACTTGGATGCATATATAGAAAATCAACATTATATATGCATGGTGGGCTTGTCCATGCATATTTCACCATGTGCTTAATAATTGAATTTAAGATTGGGTAATAAACAAATCCTTTGAATATTTCTCTGCTAAAACACCTAATTTTTCAGTATGTAAAAGAAATCAAATATCCAACTGAAATTTCAAAATTTATCACATTCTGTTTAAAAAAATTGATTTACTGAGGCTCTAATATAGGTGAGTTAATTCATGAGGCAAAATGTCTCTTTTTAAAAGACAAAGCGACAAGGGGTAAAACAAAGCATCGAACTCCTTGACTTTATTTTCCTTTGAAATATCATGGACTTTTGTTACCATCTTCTTTTATGCTACTATTGATCATATTCCTCAAGTAAGTAATTTCTCAGTCTAATAGGGAAAATAAATTATAATGTTATAGTTTCTGCTGCTGGGCGTAATCATTTATCCCTGCTATAAGTGATAGGATTGCAAAGGATCCTCGATTTGAGAGAATACTCTGTACTCATAAAGGACGTATGCTGATGATTGTCTTGTTGAGAGAGTTACTTAGGTGCAAAAATTTTAAGTATCTGTTAAATGTTCAAAAGCATCTTGAAGCAATATAATGATTAAGATGAATTTACAGTTTCCAGGCGGGAAGAAAAATAGCCTTTCCACAAACCTTTTTCTTGCCTTAGCGCTAGTTATTTATTTCATGGTTCATACTTTATGGAACTGCAGTATTTTAAATCTGTTTGCTCAATATGGTTATCTAGACATGTAAACAAATTTCTACTGCTGCTTTTATCAATTTTGAAAGTTAAGCGAACGGATGTTATTGATTATTTTTTTCTTCATTCTTGGTCTTATGAACCCCATTTTCCAAATTCTTGGCTTTTGCAATGTATATTCAATATTCACTTAAAGTGAACAATTTTATTACAAATAATTTCATCCAAAAGTAACAGTAACACACATCTGCTGCTTATTTCATTGTCTTTTTCTTTGTCCAATGAATTTACACAAATATTTTCTAGCAGCATAAGTGCTACATTGTTGCAACATGTGATCGGGACTTGAAGAGGAGGATCCGGAAGGTAAAGCCATTAATAATTTATTTCTATTTCATGGTTTTGATATTGGATCACAATGCATGACCTACGAAGCATGAACTGGGTTTCTGTATTGCAGATTCCTGGTGTGCCAATTATGTACATCACCAAAAACAAGTACTCAATTGAGCAATTGCCTGAAGCAACAATTGGCGGAGGTAGATACTCAGAATTGTGCAGTGATATTTATAGCCATAAGTCACCAACTCCAAATTTGAGCTTAATTTAATGGACTAATCAACCTATAAAGCTTCTTTGATAAACAAAAAAAGCAAAGTTTCATTAAATTTGGCTCATTTACTCCTTCCCTGATTTGTTTTAATGTTATAGCATACTTCACACAAACAAGTTTGACTGCATACTGCTTGAGTTCATGTGAAATTGGGTAATATGAATGAATTTTGGTGTATTGGCAATAGTTCTGGACTCTGGTCAGTATAATACTCCAATAGTCATAGAAGAAATTTACAGATTTTAAGTTGGCATATTTATTTATTATAAAGCAAAGTTTCTGCTGATTTGAGCTTGAAGTTAATTTTGTAACAGAGCCAAACAAAGTTTTGCTCCTTGCAACTTAACTTGGTTCAGTTCATTGACCCTCCCAAATAAAATGTAATTTTGTAGTGGTTCATTATTGTCTTTTCAAATAGTTGTGAGTGAATGGAAACAAATTATTAATCTAACAATGCTAGACTGTTCCATGCTTACTGTTTTCTTTACCTGAGTCTACATATGTATATCTGAATAGTTTTGGCACAACTTATGCACATGTGATTCTCAAAGCAGCACCAAGAATTTCATGCAGCAGTAAAACTGGTAAAGCTGCATATACCAATAATCTTAATACTGATTGCTAGGTTGAGGAGCATGAAATCCTGCCACCATTCCATGTGTTTGGTCCTTTTGCTGGCAGTGGATTGAATTCTGATGGAAGCTTTACTCTGAACAAGAAGCAACTCTTCAATTTTAATACATGAAACTTACCTACTGTAGCTTGGGAGATTTGGATTCCGTCAAATTTTGTTTTCCTCGTGTTGCGTTACTAATGTATCATTGTGAACCTTGGAGTGCCTAAACTGTGATGGTATTTTTATATTTCTAGCCACATAAATTAGTTGAAGTGATATATCCACATATCTATATATATTGAAAGAGAAAAAAGTCTATTTTCCTTGAAACTAACTTGTTGAGTTCATTCTTCACATGTTATTAGACTGATTTGGAAATTGGAAAATTCAGAATCACTGTTTTTCTTTTTGTTCTTCTTTTAGGGCCAGTTTTCTTTACAGTATCTTTTAGTTTCTCTTTATTGTTGGGTAAAATTACTTTTAAAGAATTAATTTTAAATTAATTTTAAATGAATTAATTTTAAACAGTTAGAAGCAGTTATGATATGTATTTAAATGAATTTCAACTACAAATTCCACATTTAAATTTAAATATGTTTCACTAGAAAGAATTGATTATAAAAATTTACTAAACAGACAATCAAAGTACTTATACAAAAATTTGTCTAATTTGTTTCGAAATTCATAAAATTGGAGATTAACTTAAATACGCACAATCTTCTAAAAACCAAATCAATATAGGTTGTTATTTTTAAAAACAAAATTACATATAATGTAAACCATTGAGTTTTAATCAGGCTTTATTACATATTTTATCACTCAAGTTTTTAAATTTTATACATTTTATCATGTAAGTTTTTTCCCACACATTATATTCACATTTTTTTTAATTTTGTATATTTTATCATC
>PYAF01000313.1:1068722-1087382 GCA_007407185.1 Glycine tomentella
GCACAATCTTCTAAAAACCAAATCAATATAGGTTGTTATTTTTAAAAACAAAATTACATATAATGTAAACCATTGAGTTTTAATCAGGCTTTATTACATATTTTATCACTCAAGTTTTTAAATTTTATACATTTTATCATGTAAGTTTTTTCCCACACATTATATTCACATTTTTTTTAATTTTGTATATTTTATCATCATGTTATAATGAAATAACTTTGTTTCAAAAAAATGATAACAAAATAAAGTTTTATTTTTGCTTTTACTTTTTTTAGTGATACATTAGTATTGATAAAATGAGCAAAAATTAAAAGATTAAGTAATATAATATGGAAAATAATATAAGTTGATGGTAAAATGTACAATTATGTCTTTTAATATATATTGATTCTTATCCACATACATATATTTATCAATTATCAATTAACATAAAATAAGATAAAGAATGAATTATATGTATGCATTTATATAATAAAGTATTTGAGATGGTAGAAATATAAACCTTGGATGGGTACATGTAACTGTAAAGTTTATAGGAAAAGGAAAATTTGTAGGAACCTCTGTCATCAACAAGCGTTTGTAGTCCAACGGTTAGGATAATTGCCTTCCAAGCAATAGACCTGGGTTCGACTCCCGGCAAACGCATAATAGATTTTTATTTCACATTACTTAGCATCCTCTTTTGACTCCAAAACTACTACTGAGAACACCAGAATACGTCCAAAATAACTTGCTTAAAACCATGTGTGGAAATCTAAAAAACTTGGATCACCAGAATCATCCATCACTTGTCAATGTGAAAGCCAGAACAACAATGGTGAGTGCAAAGACAATGGTGGCACTACGAATGTCCCCAAGAATCCCAAGTCCCTTTTTTGACACCCTATATCTCTCATTTCTTTCTCACTAATCTTTGATTACAGTAGCAGTTTTATGCATGTATGTTGTAAAATTTTCATTTGCCTATACATTATATAAGAGTCACCTATATATACTAGTGTAATTCTGTTCATTAGTGGACGCATGGTCAAAGAAAAGAGAATTATATCAAAGTTGTTTTCTTAACACTCCTCTTTTATAAACAAAACAAAGAAAAAGAAAAAAGGAGACATTTATCCAATCATTGCAGAGCTTGCATTTGCTTGAAGAGGTATCATTCTTAACTCCTATGTGATAAAGAAAAAGAAAAAGTGACATCTATCCACAGCATGCAGATCTTGCATTTGCCTTGATGGGTATCATAAGACAGAACCGGCCTTCAACTTAGCTGCCGCTTGCTTGACAAAGAAACTAGAAAGCACACTTTTACTGCGATTATGAACTTGAACAACCTCACGTCCATTTCGATCATCAAAGGAACCATATGTTGTCAATGGTTTGGAACGCTTCAGTGCATCCTGCAGACACAGTTTCATCAGTAACTTCGCCAAAGTTATTATGCCACAAAAGCACTAAAAAATCACCCTTTAACTCTGAAACTCTTTAAATTCGTGCAGACTGGCTAGCTGGAATATATTCTCCATAATTTCAGCTACTGGTGCACCGGTTTGATAGAATCTCTAATATTTGGTGGAAGTAAAATAAGAAACAAATATTTTTCCCCAATGGATGTGAAAACAACCCCACAAGGAGGGGGACAAATACAAATTCCATAAAATGGATCTAAAATAAAAGTTTCATTTTGCTATTGGAATAAATCTTGCATGCTGTATCGAAACAATGTATGTAATGTTCGAATGAATCAACAAAGAGTAAGTTTGGATAGTATCTATTCCCACAATTTAAATATATTATACTGTACAAGAAGCACATATTCATCAGAAGTAACCACATAAGATCAGGTAGATAAGGCAGCACAAAAGCACCGGCTTTTAATAAAGTTGGATTTGTGTTGATACTAGCCTGGTTGTGAATTTGATGGACTGTTAGTACTAGTATGTTTTTGTTGGAAACTATATAAGTAATAGAGTTGTTTCACTTTCCAAGTTACCTAGATTCATTGTAACTTAGGAAAATAGAGTTAGAATTATTAGCTTAGTAGTTCTTGTGAATTGCATCTTGGATTCATTACTCCCTTTTTAAGCTGTAACTATTCTGTATATAAATCCTTCCTTATGCTGAGTGTGCTACTTTGTTAGGACAATTAGTTGAGGCCTAATAATGGTTGGTTAGGAGAAGTGGTTAGATAGGAGGAGGATGTAAGAGAAGAAATATCCAGTGTAGTATCATTTGTAAATTGAGCAATTACTCTTTGTGAAAGTATTAAGTGATTGAGTTACTGGTATAAAGAACTCACAAAATTGTCAGTAAAATCAGCCTAATACCCCCTTAAGCCTATTAGACAGATTATCCTATCCTAGAAATGAATTTTTCTCTCTGAACCTTTACTCACGTGCAAAATCCAAACTACTATCCCTGATAAATTCTGACAAAGATCTTGCATGGCAATGTTAAAAAACATTATTGATCAACAATAATCACATTTTGACTATTCTATCAAACATGGCACCACCAGGCATTTGAACCTGATGAAAGTGACATTACCCTGCCTGTGGCACCCAAAGTTTGGGTGGCAGCACCAGAAGTAGGAACTCCATTTGCCAAGTGAGGTTGTGCTGCTGAGGTTTTCATCCGCGTATTCCCTTCACTACCTACAAGCACAAAACTAGGAATTGTAAGGAGCTATTGTTTATACACATAACCATTGCTTGCCCAATTGAACTGCATTATATAATACACGGGATACAGCTATTCAGCATACCTAAAAGGTGGAAAACTCCAGAGGTCTTGGCAGAAAATTTTGAGTCCTTGGCACTGCAAAAGTGGATGTCTTAAAATATTAAAACAGCACTCTATATCTTGGGCTACAATAATGCCATCAATGGAGTGCATAACAAATAAAGCAACAGACCTACACAGCCTCAAATTATAAACTTACTTTTTTGAAGTGCGTGAAGCCTGTTTTTTTAAGGTAGACTTAGTTTCTGATGCTAAATGCCATGAAAGAGTTTTTGAAATAGGGGTACCTAGATACAGTAATACACATTCAGTTAGATAATATGATGTTCACTTACCACCAAACCAAACGAAAAGGGAAAGGGGGAGGGGAGGAGAACATACGTCAAAACCAAAAACTCCATAAGGGACAATTTTCCAACAACAGACCTGAAGAATGAAGACGAGTTCTGGTTTGAGATGAATTTTGTCTTGCACCAATCTTTCTGTGTGGGATGAAATGTACCTTTTTATTGACGGAATCTAGCTTGCATTGTTAAACAGAAACAAAGAGAATCATAAGAAAACCTAAATCTATAAATCTGTAGAGTCAATAATTAATTCCGAAGGAAAATGAGAACAGTTCAGCATACTTGGCAAAATGTAGTGCTTATGATGTCTGGGAATGAAAGCCAACAACTGCTGTTGCCGAAGACCTTCTTTATCGGTGTACATATGGCATGTACTAAGTCTCTGCATATAAGCAAATATCTCACTTCAACTCCAATTGGAATTTATTTATTTTGACATGATATCTCTAAAAAATGTTTGTAATTACCTGATTCAACGTAGAGACCTTCAAATCCATGGTTGAGACATCAAATGTTTGCTTCTCCAGAATGTCACTTAACTTGTAAGCCACAGTTCCTAGATGATCAACAGCATTAACAAGGGCCCTTACTGCATAATCTTTCAGGTTTTCAAGTATCCTGACACATAAATAAAATAAAACTCAGGAGAAATCCATGAAGTTTAAATACAGAAGAATTATCAGCCGGCAGATTTCAAACAAGCCTATATTATATATTGTTAAAGGAACTGTCCCAACTGTCCCTCCTATATGCTGTTAAATTAGCTAGTCACAAAAATTTCTAGGTTACAAATTCAAGTATCCTTTTGAGGATGACCATATGCCATATCATCCATCCTGGCCAACAACACTATGGAGACATAATCATACATTGTAAGAATCAATGGTACAACAAGTGCTTCTGCCTATATATAATTCTATGGGAAAGATCAGGGTTCAGGGCCCAACACAATAGAAGTTACATTAACAATAACAAATTTTAGTTAATGTCCTTTAAGTGTCGACTTTAAGACCATTCAAAATTTGTTATCAGAAATCATTACATTAATTTCTTATTTTTTAAGTACTCGCAATCTAGTTTCTTGTCTACAACATATTATTTTATCCACCTAAATCAAATCATACAACTAGCACTTAAAGAAATACCAAATGCACAATGTAGTAGAAAACTTAAGCCGTAACATTGACAGCCCCGGTACAAACTAACTAGCACAATTTATTAAGGGAAGGAGGTAAGGTCACCTTCTAGAACAACGAACTAAAATACTCAATAGCAAACAAGTATCCTTACATTTGTTTTTTCTCACTATTGAGATAAGATTTCTCACAGTAGTCTGCAGCAGAATAGAGTTGAGGCCTTAGGTTCTTAAGTTCCTGAAAGATTTGTATCTCAATTAGAATGAGCAATGATCTTCTTTTTTTTTGCATTGCTTAGAGGTCCCAAATCTAGTAATGTCATAACGATGTTTGATGATATGAATTTGAACAAATCAGAAACAATAGTAACAGACACGGTAATTCAGTTTAGTAAGTTGAAATGAATGGCAATTGTGGTAGAAATAAAAAGAGAGAGATCTAATGACCTGCAGGGCGAAGATGAAGCTCTTGCTGGGTTCCATGGAAACCTCGTCGAATGTAATGGCACAATGTTCCATAAAAGAACTATAACATTAATATCAGGTTGTATTTTGTTTGGTTTGGTGGGAAAAGCAACACAGGTGGATCAAATTCAAGAACTGAAGAGAGAGAGTCACAAAGAAGAAGACAACACAGTCAAATTCCAAAGACAATCTATCACTCCTTTCATTACATCCGAAAATCACCCAACACAATTAGTTAATTAAGAATTATTATGTTCTCTGTTGTAACGGAAACGGCAATTTAACTTCAAAAGACATTCATGCCCTTTGCTTTCTTATTCCATTTTTATATGAACTGGTCCTGGATGGTCCTACATTATAAACAACATCTTATTTACACATTGTATCAATTTTTCTCTCTTAACATATCATGCTTATATTTATAAACATACATACATAAATAATAAATTATGTGATTTTAAAATCTCAACTTTTAATTTCTTTAGTTAACTATTATATTTTCCCACTTTAAAAAATAAGCAAGCTATGCCCAATTTTAAAAGAGTAACGTTAAATCCTCTTACTATATTTTATAATAAGTATTGAATGAAAAGTAAAATCATTTATTGTCTTGAAAGTATAAAACATATTTAAAATTTACCATAAAATGTAGTAGGAGGATTTGTAAAAGAATATAATAGGAGGATTAAGAATTATTTATTTTAAAACAGGTATAAAAATAGAGAAAAATGAAGGGAAAAAAAAGGTTAGGGAATATGATCTGGTCTCAACTAAAGGCAAGGCACCCAAAGATTCTAATCTTTGATGACGCATTATTCTGTTGTCCAAGTTTTTATCGCCATCTCCGTCCTTTTCTTTATGAAGCCCCATACGTAAGGTAACATTTTTTTATTAGAGGGCCCAAAATGCAGAAAGAAAGAGAGAAAATCCAAATCCAACCAATCATACACTTTTCCCACTTAATAACTCGATAAGTCTAATCTTGCTTTCATCCCCTCCCTTTTCTTTTCTCCTTATGCAGGAATGGCATTTTCTTCTTTCATTTTCATAGAAAATTTCTGACCCACAACCATGTCCCTTCTCATCTTTTCCCCGGAAGCGTCCTTTGTCCCCAAAATTGTACACAACCCTAACCCTAAACCCAGTAAGCTCCACAACTTAAAGCTCCTCACAACGGGCAAGGCAATTGGGTTAAAAGTGGGTTGCAAAGTTAAGGATCATAATTTAATTTCGTACGGTCAATTTTCGGCTCCAGTGAAGCCAGAAGACAAGCAACAATACTATGTGAATGTGGGGTATTCGATTCGGTCTCTGAGAGAGGACTTCCCTGCTCTCTTCTACAGAGAACTCTCCTTCGACATCTACAGGTTCCCATTTCCCTCTCTCTTTTGCATAGTTGTTACTGTTTTGCCTTCTTTTTTTTTTTTGTGGTATGACCATATGCAAATTCATTTTTTTCTTCTTTCAGGGATGATATCGTATTTAAAGATCCTTTGAACACGTTCGTTGGCATTGAGAATTACAAGTCAATATTCTGGGCTCTACGGTTTCATGGCAGGATGTTTTTCAAGGCTTTGTGGATTGACTTAAGCAGAGTGTGGCAGCCTGCTGAGGATGTGATTATGGTTCGCTGGACTGTTCATGGAATTCCACGAGGCCCATGGGAGAGTCGTAGTCGTAGTAGGTTTGATGGAACCTCTGAGTATAAGCTTGACAAGAATGGCAAGATTTTCGAACACCGTGTGCACAATGTTGCTCCCAATGATACACATTCTAAATTTCAAGTGCTGCGTGTGGAAGACTTGTTTCAGTCTATTGGCTACCCCTCTACCCCAAGACCAACTTATTTTGAAACTTCCTCATCTACAAAGACAACTTGATGTATTCATTGTTGCTCAATTTCTAGTTCTTCCGAATCAACCAGTTTTGGTGTAAATATTTTGAATGGTAGGAGGGAAATATATTGAGCTATAAGATCTTTGTCAACTTGCTTCACATTCTAATGGTAGTATAGGCACGGCTCAGAATTGAACTGAAGCGTGACGAACTGTTTTAAATTATATTTACAGTTCCTTCGAATTGAACTGAATTATCAAACAGTTCATTCAACTCAACCGAAGTGTTTTAGAGACGGTTCAAACTGAAGTGAATTGATTAGAATTGAATTGTTCTCTGAATTGCTCTGAAATCCTTCGAATTGTTTCAAACTAATTTTAGGATCATTTGTTTAGAAAACATCTATGAGAAGAAAATGTTTTTTTTATTAATTTATATTTCAAATACTCTAACATTAAAAAATATTTATTACATTTAGAATACAAAAATATAATCAATGCTTTTAAAAAAAATACCACTTTTTCTGGGAATTGATATTAACATTTTTCTATCCTAATATAATAATATTAAGATATAGTTGATCAAACTTATTCCGTAGTTTGATGAATGCAAAAATACAAGTTTTGGTGCAAAGTTGAGCAACAAAAAAAGATGGATAGAAAAGGGGGTGAATTCAACCATTGATGATGGTTGTGCGCTATTTTACTAACTGATAAAATAAAGACATAAAAGAAATAAGGAAGGAGAATGAACTGAGTTATGACACGGATACAATTTGAGAATGAATGTTGTCATGTGATATAAGTTTTTAAAGTAGTTCTCATTTTGGTTCACAGTTGTCTAAATCAGGGGTCACGATAAGGATGACACAAAAATATTTAAAATGGAGTTGCCACCAATATTTTTATCTTGAGGGAAAATATTAAAAAATTCTTTTAAAATAACCTTTGAAATCAAAGATAGGCTCAAGAGTCAACTATAGGTAGGAAAGTTTTTAACACCCTACTATGTCAATTAAAAATGGTACTTATAATTAATTGCATAAAATTATGTAACTTTATAATATTATTTTACCTCAAGAAAATATTTTTTATTTTTATTTTATTTTTTGAAAAAAATACACACATTCTTTTGCAAGAAATTTTATTTATTTATTTTCATTAAAAGAAATACTAGCACAAAGATTTAAGCTAGCAAAATGACTAATCATTAAACCTTCGTATCAAATAACATTAAAGATAGAATTACTATTCGTTAATGTTATTGATTTGCTACTCAAATGAAGTTTATTTGTTATTTTTTGTAAAGGGAAAAAAACTTATACACAAAAGTTTTAGATATCAATTGGTTATTCAATAAACTTTTGTGATTTAAGTAACATTAAAAAGGTAAAATTGCTACTCAATTAATGACACAAATCATTGTAGGAGTTAAAGTTATTATTATTTTTATTTAAAATGCAAATGCCACTAATTAATAACTAAAAAAACTCAATTTTATTCAACAAAAACTACATTTGATGAAAAAGCGAAAAATAATCCATAAGTATACACATCCTGAAAATTAAATCGTAACCTTCAAGGGAGCAAACCACCTCACGTACATAAAAGATCCCAAATAGAACAGTGTACCAAATTTTTACAATTAAACAATCTGCCAATTAAAAACTGAATATTGTACTCTTAATTCTACACTAAACAACACGTAAAGCAAACAAACACTCAAAGGCAGGGATTGAAAAACCCATATACGTTCCTTACTTTTTCTCATCATTATTATATTTACAAATTAAAAGGCAAATTGATTTTCTGGTGCCTTTATATTCTAATCCTATAATAGAACAACATATCACCGTACCACACCAATAAAATATATGCTTGAATCACAAAAAAAAAAAAATTAATACGTGTAAGAACAGAAAAAAGATTGGGAAAAAAAAAAGCTCAATAAAGGACCTTGCTTTGATGGGAGTCCAAATTAAAACGTGACAAAAAACAAATGCAATCACTTAGAGCAGCCACATGCGGCAATGCACCAAGGCTCAAAGGTTTGCAGTAATTCTCCCTTTTCCTTCTTCTCCCTCATCTTGAGCTTAAAGTAACTAAATGTCCACATTATCTTCTAATTTTTAGTTTTTTTTTTTAACTTCATCATTTCATATGTTGACTGAGTTCTATAACATTTTCTTTAATTTTCTTTTCCTGTTTTTTTTTTATTTTCTTTAAAAATATTCAAAAAACAAACTGTATCCAGATAAAACTTGATATTCAGAACAGTTCAGTTAACTATAATTTAGAAATAATTTAGGTTTTTGAAACTGAATCGTACAACAATTCAAATCAATTTTTATCGAGAAAAGTTCAATTATTTTTTACGAATTCAAATCATTTTTTTTCGACCCCTAACTACAGGGTCTTTGTTGGGTGCTGTAACTAGTTGAGCTTGAAAAGTCGGTATCCTGTATATCAGTATATGTATGATAATACGATTGCATGCATGTTCATATATCATCACTCATTTAAATACTAATTAAATAAGTCTTTCATTTTGATTAATTTGATAATTAAACTAAGAATTTAACTAGAATGCTCAACACATATCAATTTTAGTCTCAATATATAATTATAATGACTGAATTGAGAATAAAATTTGGTATATATAGAGATTAGTTTGAAAACACTTGTGTGTAAGAATCAGGTTGAGAACAAGTACGTACTGTAACGTGTAGAACAAATAAAAAGGTTAACTAAGCCATTGTAAAAGAGGATAATACCGATAATCAAAGATATCCCTTCCAGTAAAGAAAGATAATCAATGATATATTGATATTAAAACGTAAACATTCAAGGGAACACTAGATTTAATTATATGATTAGGAAGAAAGATATAGATAACCGGAATAGAAGGTGAAGAAGTTAAATCCCAGTTTGGAAGTTGAAGGCAACGTTCCTAGGTGCCACCACAACGGGACTCCTAACAACATGGCTTCCCGTTTCTTCAACCCATTCGAGTGCACCAAAAGCCACATCATAGTCCTTCTCCATTTGAGACTTGAACGTCAAACTGAATTTTCGTTTCTCATGTTTATTCTTGAAGACCAACCTATTGGGAGATACGGAGATTGCAGTGCCATTGTACGAGCTCACTCGTGCATTGTAAACAGCTGGACCATCTCCAACGTAAGTCACAATCCTCCGGAATTTTGTCTCCACTTTCACACTCTTGTTAGCATAGAAAGCCACGAAAGAAGGATAATTGAGGTCATAGGATGGTCTCGAACAATTATAGTAGGCCTTTGATCTAGTAATGGCCATGATTTGGGCCTGGGTGAAATTCATCGCACAGAGGAGGTTAACATAGTCTTGAGGGGTGGCATCATAAACCAAACCCGGGTCAAGGGCCCGGTTAGGGTCAATCAGGCCAGCCCCCATTGCTAGAGGAGAAGCTCGTTGAGGCCACTCTCCGTTTTCCTCAATGGGCTTACCAGTGTTATCCAGTGGGTTGGCCGTGGTTATCAACGCAGACCTAATAGCAGAAGCACTCCATTCAGGATGCGCATTCCTCAACAGAGCCACCACCCCGGAAGCATGAGGGCACGCCATCGACGTTCCCGACAACAAATTGTATTCACTATTTAAAACCACATTTGGGCCAATTTGGGCCGCGGGCTTATCCGGAATCCAAGCCGCCAAAATGGACGACCCAGGGGCCATGACGTCGGGCTTCAATACCCACGGGCACTCCCAAGACGGGCCTCTGGAACTGTAACCGGCCACCGTGGGAGCCCGTTTGGGTCCAACGTAGGTTTCTTGAAACTTTATAGTCGCCGAAGCGCGTGGAGTCCCTCGTGCATATTTGATCACATTTTCCCCATCCCGAGGGCTAATGACAAGGCCGGGACAGGTCATTTTTCCCAGTTCAAACACTTTGGGATCACTTGATATAAACACCGCTCCGTACACTCCAGACAAAGACACGTGCTCAATCTGTTGGTTAAGGTTAACATCAGCAGAATCGCATATGACGACGCTGCCACGCGCTTCACGTGACAGGAGTTGAGAAGAGTCACACGCCGAAACGTTCTTATGGTAAACCAGAGGAAGGTCCTTGACCGTGGCACTTGCTGGGAACAGAGTCCACCCCGAAAACCTCTTCCCGTTACCCAGAATCAATGTCCCCCCGAAAACACGTTCTGTGTTGCTTGCTCCAACCGTTAAAACCCACGGAATTCCGTTATGTAGGGACCCCAATAACGGACCTGCGTTCCCCGCTGAAGCTGAAACCACAACGCCTTTTTCCAGAGCTGAGAAAGCGGCTATGGCTACAGGATCCTCATACAACGGCACCATGTCGAAACCCATTGATATTGAAATCACGTCCACTCCGTCGGCGATGGCTTGGTCCAAACCTGCGAGCATGTCGGAGGCGTAGACACCTTGAGCCCACGCAACCTTGTACATGGCAATTTTAGCACGTGGCGCAATTCCTCTGGCTGTGCCCTTAGCGTAACCGAAATACGAGGCGCCGTTCACGTAGTTGCCTGCCACCGTGGACGCAGTGTGGGTCCCGTGTCCCACGACGTCTCTAACTGAGTCGGCGCCAATTTTTGTAGCGTCAGCGTGGTGCGCTGCTAGAAGACCTTTGTTGAAGTAGGTTGCGCCTATGAGTTTGGAGTTACATAGGGAGGAGTCAAAGTGTTGACCACCCTCGCACGTTCCCTTCCATTTCGGAGGAGTTTGAGTTTCCATGCCATGGTCTTTGAAGCTTTCGCTCTCAGGCCAGATTCCGGAATCGATGACGCCAACGACGACGTTTTGGGCGTAGTTGGAAGCAGGCCATAGGCCATGGGAGTGGTTGAGAGAGAGGAAGGTGTAAGATTGGGTGGTGTCCAGCGTGGTTTCTCTGTCTCTGTATGCTGAGATGAAACCTGGGGTTTGCTTTAGAGTCTCCAATTGGTGTTGCGATAAGGAAACGCTGAAGCCGTGAAGTGCGTTGTCGTAAGAGTACAAAATGGAAGGAGTGGCAGAGTCGATAAGGGTGGATGAATACCAGTTATGGTAGGAGGTGAAAACTTTGGGCATGTGAGACTTGTCCATGTGGACTATATACGTAGCTTTTGAGTTGCATAGGCATAGCACGGGTAAGAAGGACCAGATCGAGAGGATGATGATGATAATAATAATGTGTGATGAACAAAATAAGTTCATGCTCTTCCACAAATATGCACCTGAATGAGGAGTCTTAAGAGTTAGTTAATTACTCACAATTAATGTTTTGCACCAAAACAAATTTCTGAGTGATGGATAAAAGAATGAATGTACATAACGTGTCGATTTCTTTCCATTTCTTTTTATTTATATACATATATAAGATGAGTGAAAATTATGTCTTTGATTCGTGATAAATAACACTATTCTTTACTTCTGTATGGTAGGTGCGTGCATGCATGGTCATTGGTAGGTACCAGAAGTAGGAATTATTTTTACGGAAGAAAAGGGTGCATGAATGATTTAACCAAAGGCCGCCGGCTTAATCAATATTCAATAATGATATGATGCAGCGCTACGTATGAACCAGAAGCTCAATGCATCTACTGTATGCGAAAAAGTCATGCATTGCTTTCATGTGATCTCGCTTATTCTAAAGGTCAGAAGAATCATTATTTATTAATTAGTATTGGTGATTAGTAATAACGCTCTTCATAGTTTGAAAGAGATAAAGCAATTCATATGGACGGTTGGAGAGAGGTGACTGAACCAAGGAAGCATGGAGGGCTATAGCTAAGAGCAAGTGTTGCTAGGCACACAATAAAGCTTTACTTGGAAAGCTGGTTTGGAATATTTTACAATCTTCTAACCATCTCCGGCCGGGTTCGGTGTTAAATGCTAAATGCATACATACAACGAGATATTTTTATGACTACTCACTCTAGAAAGAGGGTCGCCAACTTGGGGACTGTCATAATAAATTTTCTCATTTGATAATGGCTGTCCTACTACTACTACTACTAATAATAATAATAATTAACACCAAACTGAACATGATTCTATTGATATGTAATACATTAGTTACTGGAAATATGATGAACAGTAACTAATTTATGATCATTGTTTGTTAATGTCAAAGATTAAAACGACTGTTATTTAATATTTCAAAAGTTAAAATAATATTTTTATACTTTTAATTACTCCATTAATTTACTGCGAGTCATTTCTATTCATTTAAAGACAACTATCCAAACTTATCAGGCTGACATATTTATGTGAACCTGTGATCACATCTTCTGAGGGATGCCTTGTCCTTTTTTCAATTTGACAGCATCATGCTCTTGATTGCCCTAATGAATACAAAAAATGAACAAATTAAACGTGTAAGATTTGATGATAGGAACATGGAATGTCACCGTTATAATTATGTGGCTTTAGTATTCAATTCTACTAATGTGTTATAGAGTTTCTTCTTACTCGGGCCCTTGACTTTCATAACTGACCCTTGAACAATCACAGAACGAAGTTTGACCAGTAATAAATTGATAATTAATGCCCTTGCTTCAAAAACAGGTGCATTTCAATGCATGCAGACTTGAAAATTGAAATACGAAGACCTGCATTAGGTAGAAGCAACAATTTATCCAACCATTATGAAAGCAAACAACAAAATCGGGAGGAAAAAAAATCTAAGGATGCAATGGGCAAATACTGCAAGAACTGGCCCGATGGGCAACAATTAGAAGCAAATGTCTGGTTACATCTTCCATTCACCTGTCGTAATAAATACTCCAAATAAATAAGATCCTCCAAGTATCTGTGCCTTTCTCATGTAACGCCATTTGAAAATGCTTTTCTTGACTTTATCATTCCTCTATAGTCAAGTTCATAAAAAAACAATCAAGAAAGGCATGTACTATTTCAAGACATGACTAAGAACTAAAATTGAAAGACCTGAAAAACAAGCAGCATTTTGAGGAATGGTGATATACCAGTCCAAGTTATTTTGCCCAACTTCAAATCATTATGAAAATTATGATACAATATCCAGAACAGAGACAAACCGTCAAGGCAATTTTCTGACATTAACCAATTATTAAGTAAAACGAGAAAACAGCCATGCAGACAGCCCGCTACCATTTGATGAGAACCTTGGCAAAAACTAATGGATTCTTATTTTGTCATTGACTTGTTCAGAATACATTTAAATTACAATACAAACACAACATTCGATCTATTGCAGATATGTCCGTGAAACAAAAGATATTTTAACAAGTAAACAAATTTTTCAAATGGGCATTGCGCATTTCTTTTGAGAATGTCCTAACATATGACAGCGACCACATTGAACAACTCTTTTGGGACGCTTAAAGTTCTCCACTCGTAGAACCTTCTTTTTAGGCCTTCCAGGCGGCCGGCGAGTCTTTGGTGGGCGAATTATGATATCAACCCTTGCACCTCCTCCGCCTTCTGCTCCTTCTCCCTGATCTCTCCACTGGCTCTTATCTGGTAAAGGATTAATCATCTGTGAATAAGTCATTCTGTAACTTTGTACAGTGAAGCATGGTTCAGCAAACATGTGGGCATTGTGCCCACAAGAAATAAGTGCAGCAGCAGCATGGGCGCAAGGTAAGCCATACAGCTGCCAACGGCGACAAGAGCACTCACGACTCCGTATATCCACAATATTGGTCCTCTCAGTTGACACAATTTCAAACTCAACTTCATTTGCCCGGAGCACTTGATAGCAATGAGCATCGGCAATTGCTTCCAAAATCCGCTTCTCAGCAGATGGTACAAGAATTGATGTCCACCTCATGCCCATATCCTGCCGATCATTAAACCAAGATACCATCTGCTGGCGGATATGTTCCATCATCTGTACTACAGGAAGCTCATGACATTCAAGGGCCCAGTTATACAATAATTCTGTTACCCCAAGTGTGAAATGGCCATATCGAACACCGTCAAAGTATGCCACCGCCCAAAGATAGGGAGGAAATTGTTGAAACCATGATATGACATCTTGTGAAATTTCCATCATCTCAGTAATCTTGCTTTCAAATTCAGCAGCAGTGAGCGCATAAACAGCATTCCAAAAGATGTTTACCAACTTTGTATTTTTAAATGTATCACGAAAATTTTCACTAACATAACGCAGACAGAAACCATGTGAAGCAGTAGGAAAATGTGTTTCTACGGCCTCCACCAAGCCTCTTTGCCTTTCAGACAATATTGTCAGTCTAGGCATGTTGTCTGTGTTTACTCCTATAAGTTTCCGCAATTCTGACATGAACCACATCCAGTTTTCATCACTTTCAGCATCAACAACAGCTATAGCCAAAGGAAACAAAGCATCATCAGCATCAACAGCTGCAGCACAGAGCAATGTACCTAGGTATTTTCCTTTAAGATGTGCTCTGTCAAGTTCTAAAAGTGGCCTACAAGCATTTATAAACCCATAAATTGATGCACGATAAGAAATAAACAGTCGTTGAAAATAATTTTCTTGTCCAGTGGCTACAACAGATGCAATGCTACCAGGGTTGGTTTTCCTTATTTGTTCACAGTAAGCAGGGAGAAGACGGTAACCCTCTTCAAATGTTCCATGAAGTGCAGCCATGCTACGTTCCTTCCCCCGCCAGGCTTGCATGTAAGAAACAGCAATTCCATGCTGATCATGAATATCTTGCAGTATTTCCCTTGGTTTATATTGTGGATTATCTCGAATGCGTGCTTCAACAGATCTTGCAACCCAACCTACTGATGCCTGCTGATGATGAAGGTTCTGAACTCCCTCACAAGTATGCTCTCCATGTAGAGTTCTTACGGTAAAAGTTGGAACACCGGGGCACTTTGCTACATGGACACGCCATGGACACCCTTCTTTGGAGCATTTTGCTATAAAACGACTGCGATCTGACTTAACAATCCGAAGATCAAAATGCATAGCAATAGCAATATCTTTCAGTGTTCTTCGACATGTTTCCACATCTGGAAACTCTTGCCCAATGACTAATGGCTGCTCTGCTACAGTAACAGTACTAACACATGTGTTGTTATCTAAAACTAAAGAATGATTAGCCATATATCCTCCACCACAACAAGGAAAGATCAATCTTATCTGACTCTAAGGGTTTCCATCATGTTTATGAATTATCAAGGGCTTCCAAGGATAGGAATTGAAAAATGTCATCAAATCAAACTTCCAGCCAAATACTGACTCTGCAATACATAACAGAAGGAATGGTTAAATTCTATAAACAGTTCAGCACAGAAAGTCATTTAAACAAAATGGAAATTTGAGATCATTGTACAAGTAAAGAACATACAAACTGTAAACAAACTGGGAGTTGCAGAAGTAGAACATTCACCTCTAGCATAAAATCAATAAGTTCTTCGATAAATAGAAGTTCAAATTTTGTAAGAAACCCAAGGAACATAATTTGAACTAAGCATTTTTTTCATGAAATAAAATTAGGAAGATGAGATGCCAGGATGGTGCCTTAGTCCAAGATAGGGAAAGCCCCTGAACTCAAAGACCACTTATAGATAACTTACATTTACCTCATATCAAGGAAATAAGAGGGAGCTTGAGTCTATAACCTATGAGATACAAGACTTTGTCTTACTCCACTCAACCAACCCCTTGGGATTTGAACTAAGCATTTTTTATTAGTGAGGAAAGGCAATTGCTTTGGTTAATTTAATTACAATCATTACGATTTCAAGTTATTGTAAAATCTCCTATGTGTGAGTCTGTATAACTCAATACATAGAAAAGATTACACAGAAATAATTAGATGATTCTAGTTCTCCATCCCTTTAACTTAATGTCGTAAACTTGGAAGCCTTTTATTTCACTTTCTTAATTTTAATTAGAGAGACGATGAAAATGATATATTTAAGGAGGCAGGGGATGAGGATTGAAATCAAGCATTGCATTAATAATATAATTGCAGGATTATGGCTTAATGCCATAATCAAAATTCAGAACTTGGTCTGTCAGATCTAATGGTTGCAGGTGAAGAAAGAGCTTGGTCACAGCAACCATGTATAAAGGGATAACTTTAATCCTTGGTAGTTTCTATGGAACTTTTTCAACTACATGTATTCACAAGCTGCATTTATAGTTGCAGATTCCTATAACTTATCCACCACCATCTAACTGGTCGTAGCCCACGGAAAATCCACATTTCTGGAGAATATTACTCTTGAGTATTCCATTTTTGCCAACATGAACTTGCCTAAACTTCACCGACCCCAATTAACTTGGGTTAAAGGTGCTGTTGATTATTATTTTTTTATTATTATTTATTTGAACTTGCCTAAACTTCCCAAATGGTTAATTGGTCCTGCACACAATTCCAGTGATTAATTTGTAAAAACTTGTTGCCTGCACAGGACTGCTTCATTGTGTTTGTTTTCTTAGGAATAGTTAAACACAGATCATATTCTCACACAGGAAGTATAGGAGGACATCACAGTAACTGCAAGTTCATTTAAAAAGAACAAAAACCTAGTGACCTCCAAATCTCCAATCAGTCTAACCCGCTCTCACAGGCATTAAAACAAAGAACGCTTTCATCTTCCTACTTAGCAGTAGTAACTGCGCCTATTTTGATTCAGAAACTGAGATTATGGGCTTTTATTCAGAAACATGTGAGGGTTTTCTTTTGAAGAAGCAAACAGCATCAACAAACAAGAAAGCAGCATAAAACCCACGCACAACATAGTCTTATGATAATATATTTGAGGGATTCATATTCAAGCTTCAAACCAAGGGGTCACACTCACGGAACAAGGACCACATTGCTCACCTAGGTCATACATCAAATTCAAACCACGACCGTAACTGTTAACACTCCTTCGGATCAAACAATTTGCAATATGGAAATTTCAATTTCTGAATCCTTAATCTAAATTTCGTAAACTACGAGGTCAGATTTCCCTTGGCAAAGCAATTCAGAGAACGCGACCAACATACATACACATCTGAATTCTATAAAAATTGATTTTGGTTTTTGGCACAAAGGAAATCCAAACATCCAGAAACTTGTACAAGAAAGCTAATTGGGATCATGATGCAAAACAAGAGGCGGAGGAAGGGACTTGGACCGAAAACATGTATAAACAATTATTGGGAGACAAAAAAAACACAGCGAGAAATAGATAGAGCACCTTAGTTTAGACACACACAGTTGTTGGTGTTTGAAAGTGACGGTTTGTGCTTACAGTTGTTGTTGCTCTTCCTCCTCTTCCTCGTAGTTCTCTAGCTTCGGTTTCTTGAATTCGAGGGGATGGTGGACCTTAGTAAAACAAACTTGTGTTTCTTTTTGTTCTTCTCTGCATTTGTTTTTTCTTTTTTTCTTTCCTTTAATTTAAGTTTCGGTAGTACAAATTTGCTAAAATGTTTTTATTTGAGATTTTTCTATTTCACGTCCTACCTTACATAATAATCCATTTTTATATGATCCATCAATAATATATTAACTCATTATCCGTGAACAAAGCAGTACACAGAACTATCTATATCAAAGTGAATAAAGAAAAATCTCTCCCTCCCTCCGTTCCTATTTAATTATTTATAATACTCAAATTTAAAATGATATTGTTTCTCTTACATAAAGACTTAATTTATAATATTTTTTATTAATTATTTTTAGATTAGAGTATCTTGAGAGATGTTTGATTTGAGATAAAAAATTTATTTTTCGAGAATCATAAATTAGAAAATTTAGTCTCATGTTTAATATTAATTTACAAAAAATATTTCTGAAAAAAGATGTTTCCCGAAAAAAAAATTTTAATTAGATTCTCATAAAAACTTTCTAATCCCATCAGAGAGTTGAAATTTAGTTCCCGATTAATTTTTCTTTTATTACAATAAAAATATTATCTTACTCTATGAAATTATTTAATACGATAAAATATTACATAATTCTTTAATTCTTAAAAAAATTATCTTAAGATTTTAATGATTATCCAAACAAATTTATTTATTCTCATAAAACATAATTTTCCATCATGAAAAAATTATCTCCTATCAAACATTCCCTTAATTAAGAAAAGAAAGAAAATAGATGGACAAACAATTAGAAGAGAGATAAATATTAATGACAATAATATTTTTGTAAAAAAATTATAAATT
>PYAF01000313.1:1095283-1152013 GCA_007407185.1 Glycine tomentella
ACACACATTTGCAAATCAAATTCATCGATATGCACTTGTGGGTCCTGTGTTCCGTCGTACTTTGATAAGAAAGACCCATCAAAGTCGTCCAGGTATCGGGCCTTCACAATGTCGTCCACGAATGGACTATTGTTTTGTTGTCCCCGACTATATTTCCGACGATACACTGGTCCTGTCTTCTGACGGAAATTCTGTTCTCTCGCCTTGTCGTGCCCGTCATTTTGCGGGACCCTCTCGCTGCTTACTCTAAAACTGGGGTTGTCGTCGGGGCTCTGGTCTATGTCAATTTCGTTACGCGCTTCATTTCGTACTCGGATTTGACCCCGATGCGGCTCATCAATTCTCCTTTGATCTCCCAGGTTGGCATCACGTCTCTGAGTTATGTGAGTTCTCAGATCTTGTGGCTCCTCTATCCGCCTTTGATTCTCCGAGTCTGCATTCCTTCTTTGATTCAGGTGCGTCCTCAAATCCTGCGTCTCGCCCTCAGGATTTGAAAGTTGTACTCGGTCAGCTATCATTCGCAACTGCTGCTCCAATTGTGCTGTTCGTTGCATCTCGGCACGTCTCCATTCTTCATTACGTTCTTCCATTTAGCGAGTAATGTTTCGGATGTCGTCTTGTCTCTGTAAATTCTGTCGTTTCTTCATGTTCTCAATTCGGGTTAGGATTGAATTGAGGACATTGCTGACTAGTTGTCCTCCGAGCTCCTCCTCCTGACCCATCCTCCGCACTGGTGGAGTCCTGTTTTGGTCTGTCTGAGCGGGAGAGGAAGCTTCGTCGGAAACAGCTTCCGTCACATGTACTTCTTCCCCCCGTGTCACGTTCTGATTCTCCGGTAGGCAAATCTCCCTGTTCGGCATCTCCGAATGTGGTACAAAATGGCTATTTCTTGTGTTTACCATCGTTGAAAGGTGTGGGACTCGAATTTTACAGTTTCCCACAGACGGCACCAATGTTCTGTATGTTTTCCAGAACACAAATGTATAACACTAAAGTGCTACGTGTTTACTGTTTGATCACTCTAACTCTGCAAGGCCAAGGACATCAATGGAGAATGATATCTTGGAGCAGAAGATCACAGAGATACACCAATTTGGAGTGGGGTGTGTGCTCTGTGTAAATGAAAGAGAAAGAGCTAGAGTATGTGTACCTTTCACCAGCGAGCAGTCTGTATTTATAGATACTATACCTGTCCATTGGTTATCTGAACCGTGCACGAACGGCTTCCTATATTTTCGGCCTCAATCTGCACGTTCGTAACTGTCCCTGTGAAATGAGTCTTGGTCCACGTTATTTGATTCTTATTAACGTATATCGTAATAAATTGGGCTTTAACGTCAAGCCCAACTACAACTCCAGAACAACAATAAATTAAATTATATAATACTTGTAGATATTATATATTCGAAAAACTCGCGGTATTGTCAATTTGTAGAGATGTACATATATACATATACATGCTGTGAAGAAAAAAACATATATTGTCAGGAACATTGTTGATCTTATTTGTCAATTTGAAGACATTGTTTGTGTGGAATATGAGATCTTCAGCTCTTGTTTCCTTCTCTATAATTGAATTTACTGAGGAGAAAAGTACAAAAAAAGAAAAAAAAGTATTAAGATTGAAGAAGACATCCTAGCCTTACAATAACGATATGTAATTCTAGCTTAATTTCATCCATCATATGACCTAAGTTAAAATATACTTACATAATGATTTTTAAGTTCTGATAGATCATCGAATTATTTAAGATTGAGTTTCTAAGAGAAAGTACGATGCTATTCACTTAATATCTGTAAGTATTAATATTGAAAACTGAATCCATCAATCAATAGGTTAATATTAAGTTAAATCTTGAAACAAAAACTTTAATGAAGTGGATATAGTTTGTTCCTTTTTATTTTTAGCTTTTAGTTTTAAAACTTATTAATTTCATGTGAAAAGTAGTCGGGTAAAACGAATTAAAGAATTACTTAAAATTAATTGCCTCACTCAGTGGAATAATATATTGATAAAAATATTGTGTGTAAAATTAATTTAATTTGATAAGCAATTAAAAAAGTATTCAAGGAATATATTGTTGTTATTAAGAACTCTAAAACTTAATTACAAATAATTTTTAAAATAAAATATAAATTAAATTTAAAGAATAAAATTATAAACTTTTTAAAATAACAAAATCTTATTTAACTATATCACTTATTCATTTCATTAAGGTTCGTTTATTTCAGGTAACAAATATATTCATAATTTTTAATTTTAAGAATGTAAAAATTGATTTTAAACGTGATGTACAAATATTTTATCATATAATATTAATTAAATACATTTAATTATTAAACACAAAAGAGTGAAAAGATAAAATATTTAAATATTTTATTATTTTTCAATAACATTTTAGAAGACAAAAAATTGTTCGTTTAAATATATATACAAAAGTATTTAATAAATATGTTATTGTAACTAAGAACTCAAAAACATAACTAGAAAATAAATTTAAAAAGCGTGAAATTTAAACAAAATTTAAAATTAAAATTTAATATATTCTAAAATATGAAAATCTTATTTAACCATGTTATTTATTCATTTCAGTAACATTATTTTATTTCATGTAATGAATACATCTGAAATCTATTTTAATGAATAACAGTTAATTTTAAAGATGGTTTACAAATATTTCTTTATGCATAATATTAATTAAATGAATTTAAGTATTAATTACAAAAGGTAAAAATATTTTAAAAATTCTATATTATTGTTCCATAATATTTTTAGAAGATGAAAATGAATTTATTTAATATAATTCAATATATATTAAAAACTATTTTGTAAATAAATTGTTGTAATGAAGAATTTAAAAAACCTAAGTATAAAAATAAAATTAAAAAATCTAAAATCCAAATTAAATTTAAAGAATATTTTAAAATATCAAACTTTATTTAGTTATGTTGTATACTTATTTAATTGGATTCTTTAAGAAAGGAGAAGCTCTGAACAGTCGAACAAAAAACAAAAAACAGAGAGAGAGAGAGAGAAGAGAACAGAGAAACGCTTCCAACTACCACTCTGTCTTCCTTCATAACCATCATTTCCGCTTCATCTTCAAAGGTTGAATTGAAGAACTCCCGTAACTGCATTGCATTCACAATCTATCAATATAATATAGAATTGGCATAGATAGCCCAAAAAGTTGAATTAAGATAATCATATTTGTGGAAAGAAAGGTGCAAGTCAAAATGTAACGGTGATTAGATGCCATCCATGCATGGCTTGGAAGACAATAATAAAAAATCAAAGAGTCACGTGCAACTGAGTTGAAACCAAAAACTGAAATACGATTTCCACATTTGTCGGAAGCCATCTAAAAGGATAGCGACACCTCATAATGATGTCCACTCAAAATATTATTCCCCCTTTTCTCTCCGAGTATTCTGAGGAAACGTCGCCATTTTTCGATCCTATTCCCCTGTTCATACATGCATGCCATGCATGTCTAACTCCTCCTCCTTTCACCTTTTGCTGTTCATTTCCCTTCCTTTTTAACTTATTATTATAGCCTCTGCTCCTCTTTTGCGGGGTCCTTCAATCTCACTTGGGGGAACCTCCGTCCATTAACCCAAGACAGTTCATAGACCCTTAATTACATTTTTCATGTTCTCATTCAATGAAAAAATATTGCTTATAACCAAAACCTGCCCATACTATATAATATTTACCAGCCGGGAATTCTTCCTGGACGTTTTGTTTTTTTATTCTAGACACTTGGAAGAAGAATGAATTGTTTTCCGTGTTTTTCAAAGACCAAGAGAACCAACAGCAAGAGGGAGCAGCAAGGCATTATACCACAGGAAAACGTTGTAACAAGAACACCGCCAGGTAAGTTGGTTCAAAAACCCTAATTACTGTGGTTAAAAAAAATAATGACATTCATTGAATCAAAATATATAAATTCTTGTTTGTTTGTACTATTGTTAGCAGTTTGATTTTTCAGTTATCTCCATCTCCATAAGACTTGAAAATTAAACGTTGGGGGTGACATGCAGATGTAAAGAAACAAAAGGCAGATGATCCAAACCAAGTTGACACCTCAAATATTCAAGCACAAAATTTCACATTCCGTGAGCTGGCAATTGCAACAAAGAATTTCCGCCAAGAATGTTTGTTGGGTGAAGGGGGCTTTGGCAGAGTTTATAAGGGAACAATTCCTGCAACCGGGCAGGTCATATCATAAGACCTTCAATTTTCATTCATAAAAACCAATTAAATTCAATATATGTATTTTTTTTCTCACGTTTGCATGCATGTGTGTTTTGTTCCCCTCTTCAGGTTGTAGCAGTAAAGCAACTCGACCGAAATGGGGTCCAAGGCAGCAAGGAATTTCTGGTTGAGGTTTTGATGTTAAGTCTCTTGAACCATGACAATCTGGTCAAACTCACTGGTTATTGTGCTGATGGAGATCAACGTCTTTTGGTCTATGAGTTTTTGCCCGGGGGCTGTTTAGAAGACCGTCTTCTTGGTACTCACCCTTTATTTGTATATTAATCCTCCTTCAATTTTTGACACATTATTATGTGTGCGTTATATAAGAATAAAACTAAAACAAAGCTTGTGTCTGCTTTTAAAACAGAGAGGAAACCAGATGAACCTGCATTAGATTGGTACAGCAGAATGAAAATAGCATCAAATGCGGCGAAAGGACTATGGTACTTGCACGACATGGCCAATCCTTCAATCATATACCGGGATTTGAAATCCGCCAATATCTTGCTTGATAATGATAACAATGCAAAATTATCTGATTATGGACTGGCCAAACTTGCTGGTAAAGATAAGATGAACATTGTACCAACAAGAGTTATGGGAACCTATGGTTACAGTGCTCCGGAGTACGTAAGAACGGGTAACCTCACCTTGAAATCAGATGTGTACAGTTTTGGAGTTGTCTTGCTAGAGCTCATAACTGGACGGCGTGCCATTGACACCACAAGACCGCACGATGAGCAAAATCTAGTTTCATGGGTATATACCTCTTTAATTTGGACATTGTTTTCTCCCATTTATATGATGGGGACACTTTATTGTTGGACATAATTCACATAGTTCTCATCAAATCATAAATGAGGCTTGTTAAATAGGAGGTCGAAGCACATTATTTTGTGTTCCTACACGAATTCCACCTAATCATAATATAGAATCTGTTATAATTTTAAAAAGGACAGAACTTGTATACACTTAGTTTCTAGTGTTATTCTTCAATCAGAATTGAAATTTCTCCTAAAAAATCTTTATAATAAAGGTTTGCACATAAATTTCCGAGGTGAAACTCTATTTTTGATTAAAGAACAACACTAAGCACATAAGGTAATTATCTCTGTTTTTTCCTTTTAAAACATGACTTGTGATCATTTAATGATAACTATGTGACTTCTCTAGTATGGTATGTATAAAAATGTTTATGGTTGTTATATTACCAAAGTCCAACAGCTTAATTTGATCCCCAAATATCTTTTTTGTTAATTTTGTACATTTTCCCTTATTATCATTGAGCAGGCACAACCCATATTCAGGGACCCAAAAAGATATCCAGACATGGCAGATCCAAGTCTGGAAAAAAATTTCCCAGAAAAGGATCTCAACCAAGTTGTTGCAATTGCAGCAATGTGCTTACAGGAGGAAACAGCAGCGCGTCCTTTGATGAGTGATGTTGTAACGGCTCTAAGTTTTCTTTCCACCACTCCTCCAGAGGTTGTTCCTGCAGCCAAGAGTGCTGCTGCTCCTGAAAATGAAGCAGGATCTGGTAAGGACAGCGATACCTCCTCCTCCGATGAAGGGAGTTCTATTGAAGTAGAGGAGAATGTAACTGCTCAAAATCAGGTTAGTGCAAAATACCAAGAAAGTGAATACGCCTCAGAAACTGAGTATGACTATTATGGGAATGAAAACCAACAAAAGTATAGTCCACAAGACATCAAACAGACCAAGGAGTTCTACTCCAAATCAAGCCGCAAGAGCAGCACCAGATCAAAGAATGAAACCGCTTCTTCTAGCTACAGAAGCAGCTCCACTTCAGATTATGAAAGCATCTCAACCAGCAACCAAACCAGTAGGAAAAGCAGCAGAAAGAACAGCAACAAGAAGTCTTCCTTAAGCCAGAAGAGCAGCAAGAAATCTTCTTTGAGCCAAAAGAGCAGCAAGAAATCTTCTGTGAGAATCTTAAGCCACAAGAAAAGCGAGGATGTAAGCCGTTCATCTGATTCAAGCTGCAGTAGCAGCAGTGGGGTGTCACAAGATGGTGGTGATCTTTTTGATCGTAGTAGAAGCAGGCCATCAGAGGGGAATGTTTCAATTGGCCTAATCAGAAGTGAGAACTCAGACAACGACAGCAGCATAAGGTCAGAGGAAAGAAGCAGCATGCATTTAGATCATACCAGCAGCAGATCGGAGGAGGGAAGTGATTATTACCGATAGAGATTATCAATGTGTGGTTGCAACAACAATAACTTAATTGGCGATGATGAATATTAAGGAGGCATTTGTATACTTCTGTCGATGGTTGTTTATACATCAGTATGTATGGTCGAGCGAAACAAGTTAAGATAACCGTATATGGTATCCTCTAAATTAAAACTTGAAATTCGAGCATCTATATGTATACTTGTTTTGTTTTTAGTAGGCTTCAGCTATATTTCTGTATCTACCTTTAGTTCAAGAACAACGAGAGACGATAACCGTGGATTTCCATAGAGGATTGTTGACATTACTGGAAACAGTGATCCTCGTTTGTATTATGTAATAATTCTGGCAATTCTGATGTTATTCCTTTTGTCACAGATTACACATAGGTATGTATGTGGGAATCAAATCTTGTGTCCTATCACGGATAGATATATCCCTATTGATTCATTGAATCCACTATAGATTAGTTTTGTAGCACCACCCAAAGGAGAAGAACGTTGGTTTACGGGCTCAAATGCCATCTTTCACAAGGTTCACACTTCACATACATGACTATATATGAGTAGGCGACGTTATCAATAAGCAAATTCCCAGCTATTTGAATTTACAGCTAGCTGATTTGAAATCCCTTAAAAAATATCATAACACGTTAAACATCAAAGTTCTTCAATAAATTGAAAAAAGGAACTCTGTCATACATTCTTATTTGTTAAAAACTGATATCAGATACACACTGACATAAATAACATACAGAGAAGATCTTCCTAAACAGAATTAGCTGTTGCTTGGTTAATTTATATTGCCTTCATTATATTGATAGGGAACAGGGAAATAAAAATCAGGAAGGCAATTACAATTTACGAACTGAGAGAATTTACACTGTAATTCTTGGTCACTATCCACTTTACTTACATATGAAGGAAATATTAAAAACCACAGCTAAGGAAGAGAAACAATAATTTGACATATAGCATGTAACTATATTTATGTTATTATGTTATGGTCTAATGAGGGATCCCACTAATCCGTGTGTGTTTGTTTGGAAACCAGTTGAATCCAACGCCAACAAACTTTCAAATGAAAGCTACAATATAGTTGCTTTGAAATTTTTGCATTGGAACGTACAATTTTCTGTTCAACGCCAATCAAAACACATTACACACCCTCCATATCCATGGATTTGGAGTAATGGTAGATTTTTGTTGTGAAGTTGGCGCTGTTAACGTTGTCGTCACTGCACTGAAATCTTACTTTAAGATTACGTCGCGATCTAGCACTGTGGGTCTTATCATTCTTCAGGCACGGCTTCAGCTTAGGGATCTGCTCAGAGTGGCTAAATCTCCCACTACGGCTTCGTACCTTTACTTTTCTTGAGTCACGTGAAGTGTAGTCGCTAGAATAATAAACAGGTCTGTCTCTGACATAAGATTGATCCCAGTTACCTCCTTTGCTGTGTTTGTTCCCCTCTCTGGGTAATTTCAAGCATGAGGATTGTTTTTGGAAACATCGAATTTTGTTGGAGTTAGAGATTTTAGCTTCTCTGTGAGAATCAAGAGAAGATTGATTAGGAAGAAGGGTGTTAGCAGTGACATTTGTGGACATCAACTTATGACGGATGGTGAGACAAGGTACGATGTAGAAAACGTTGCCGGGTGTGAGAATGGATTCTGGTCTAACCACAATCCAAGGATATTGGAAGAAGTCGGGTCGTGTAACCCAGTGCCTAGGATTCTTACTCATGACTTCAGAAGCCAATATTGGGTTAGCGTGTAGCTCTACAAAGCCACCAGGGTGTACTAGTTTTAGGAAGTGGCTTTCTCTCTTAGGCGTAGTCTTGGACTTGGACAACAATCCCATTAGAAAATGTTGTGTTCACCTTTTTTTTTTATTCATTCATGAAATTAGAGGTTGGGGGAGGAAGCTGTGGTGAGACACAAGACTAGTATTTGTAAGCAGATGAGATGAGACAAGGCGTCAAATAATATGATTTGCCGGAAATAACAATGAAATTAGTGCATGGAAGTGTTCGTTCTAAGAGGATGACATGACATTCTCGTTCATCTCCTACTGTCAATGCCAATCAAAAACATCACTCTGGAGTTTCTGCACCCAAACCACGTCTCAACGAATGCGTGTTTGGGTATTTCACTTCAACACGTTTCCCTGTCCTCAATGCTCTCACATGAGAAAATGCTTAATGGTACCGTACGAGACAAAATGTTGAACCAATAACTTGCACGCAAAATGCGATGAGATCAAAATATATGAGAGTAGAAACAATAACACGATAGCGAGGGTTAACATACCACAAGGGGTAAGAGAAAGAGATTAATTAGTTTCCCGGTGAACTAAGATTCTAATTTTTGTTGAGAGGACTGCTTATAGTTAGTATCTTGCTGTATATTGAATGAGTTTGTTTTCGAAGAAAAAATTATTACATTAATACTTGTTGAGGTTTCATTAAATTTATCCTAATACTCTTAATTTTTCTACTAAGTCTTTAATCATTTGAAAACATTATATTGTCATGTGTATCTTACAAAGGAGGTTGCTGTAAACGTTGAAAAAACAGAGATTATATGTTATTTCAGGAAATTTCAAGGGTTATTAGTAAAATTTATTTTTAAATATATGTATAAAAAACCCAAACTAAAAACATATTTCTTAAGAGTCACACGTATGTGTCATGCAACTCTCATGGTGTATAATTTTATACAGCATAACATTTTTAATTATTTTATTACTTTCAAATATATAAAAAGTTAATATATATGATTTTTTTATTTTTTACTTTTATATTATTTATTGTTCTAATCAAGGAGGAGTCTTGGAGAAATTGGTCTGAAGATGAACTATGTTTAGTCCATTCAAGTTGTAGCTCTTGTCTTTCTTCTTGTTGGTGGAGATTAATACTTGACTAGGGAGACAATTACCTCTATGGCTCTATCATGAATATAGTTCTATGTGAACGTGCCCTTTTTCTTTTGAATCAACTGCTAAGTTGTGTGTAAATCGAACATGATACTAGATAATTGTCTGACCCATCAAGTTGATCCAAATTCTAGTGGGTACACAATCTCCAACCTCAAGCTTAAGAGGCAAATGAAACTAAAATAAAACTGAACTTTTTTTTTCACCAGCTAGATCATCCTCTTTGAACTTAAAAGAGACAAATGGCAGTAAATAAAACCAAGTTCTTCTCACTAGCTAATGGGAAGGGTATTTCAAAGATACATTAAAAAATTACAGGAGATAACAAAAAGTTGTTTTAATTTTGAGAAAAAAAGTTATACACTTTTTAAATTTCTTTACACAGTTATCCAATTACAAGCCAACATAGCCAACATGTATGATAAGTTTATTAACTTTTAAAATAATTATTTTAAAGTAATTTAAACAATAATTTACGATTAAATAACAATATAAAATTATTTTCACTATTAGTACATAGATATTAAACTCTTTACTTTTATGCTTAAAACGTTATTAAATACATATATATATATATTGTATTAAATAGGGACATAAAAGTTGAGTTGAGCCAAGCTCTTAAAAAATTATTTATTAAATCAAACTCAAGTTTAATTTTCAAATCAGAAATTCAAGTTTATTTATTTTCTAATCATTAAGTATCTCAAACTTCTTATTTGACACCCAACTAATCCATCTCTTACATGATTGATCCATTTTTGGAGTAAAATGATATTTCTAATTATGATTTTATTTCTAAATCGGAGATCAAACTCAGATGTCATATCACTTGTGTTAACAACTTTTGACCTAAAAAAAAACATTTCCTGATAAAGTCGATTGATTAGAATTAAATTTATTTTTCTTAAGAACCATACATGCACCTTTTAATGCATACAAAAACTCAAATTTAATTAGATACTAGTGTGTTTGGTAACTTGTTACAATAATTTTAAGCTACTTTGACTATAAACTAGTAGTAAATAGTAATAAACTAATTTGTAAGTTTTTCAGTTTCACAGTTCCTAACTTATTATATCTTATAATTAAGAATTCATTTAATTTATGGATTAGTTTTACCAAACACAAAAGCATAAGCATAGAGGTAAGCCGTTGTCGCAATTGAGCTTATCTGTTTATTACATGAACAAATCTAGCTATAATGTTTTTAAACGTATTAAAACTAGTATTGCATGAATCAAATTATTATATATTAGTCAACATGTACTGATAAACTATAAATTATAAAATTCTGAAATGTTTCTATCCTCTTATTATAAAAATAATCTTTTAATAAATTTTGCTTTATCTAGAAAAGGAAAACTTCACATAAAAGACGAGGTGGGCATCACTTCATCACCATTTCTTCGGCGTTAACGAGGTTAATCTCATAGAATTATTGGCTTCATTCATTGTCATGTTTCAGTTGTCGTTCTACGACTTCCTAAGTACACGCAATGAAAGAGTTTTTGATGTACATGCATATCAAATATAAATGTATCAGCAGATGGGTGTAAATACACACCAGGATAATCAAACAGATTATCCAATTCAATATTCTTATTATACTTATTTATTCCGTTCCGTTCCATTCATTATTGAATATCCAAATTTACATTATTGTGGAAACTGGCAGATGCCAGAATATAATTAAAAACAGGGAAAAGTTAAAAGAGTGGCTGTGGATTTAAATTGCTATTACTACAAGTCTATAACACGCCTTAATATCAAAGATATGGATGAACACCAACATCAACACCACCTTAATATCAAATATATGATTGCTAGAATAATTGTTTCTTTTGCCGCCACATGAATCACTTTGTTGGACCAGCAGAACAGTTTTTGTTGGAGGATTTCAGATCAGTGACCGAGAGAGAGCCATAAGGAAAATTTTTGCATGTACGCCATTCAAGTTTCATCAAACACACTCGTAAATTACAACCAGCGCAATACCCTGTATGTCATAGAGGAGCCGATTTGGAGGATTTGGAGCTCGGGGTGGATGTTGTTGATGAGCTCTCATCCTTCTTTTGCTTCTGCATAAAGAAAAAAAAAACAATTGTCAATTTGATAAGACACGTAGGCACATAGCTACGGCTAGCACTAAAGGGCTTGCATGTGCATATAAAGTTGTAAGGAAACTCAGAGTTGTAAAGTTGAATTGGTGCTAAAGAAAGAAAAGAGGGTCGACTTGTTGGTGGTAATTAAAGAGAGGAGAGGAAGGGAAGAGGCCGTGGTTTGAATCCTTCCCCTAATAACTAACAGATAAAAAAATGTTGTAAACAGACTCTATAGTTATGATTGTGTTTAGGGGTAACTAAGCAATAGCATATATACCATCCGTGTTTCTGTGTCCCCGCAGACCTTGTCCAATTCCTCAAAAACAACCTCAATGGTTGGATGACCTTTGCTTGATTTGGCAACACACAACACTGTAATCTGAAGGATGGCTTCGAAGTCTGCCTTATCAACTTTTCCATTTAGTCGCGGGTCTTCAAAATCCGACAGTGGACGCTTTCCCATGCTCACATCTCTTGCCTACAAAAAACCAATTTCAAATTATCTCACTTTGAGTTGAATGGCATGTAAATATAATGCATACATTTTTTGTTGTAGCTTCTCTGTCTGCCCTGCAAGTGCAATTACCTTCCTAGTGAGTTGATCTCTGGCATCAAGATCCAACTCTATGACTTTCTGTCCTGACAGAATTTGTAGAGCAACAATACCAAAACTGTATACGTCGCTAGCGCAGGTTAGCTTGGCATTACTCATGTACTCTGGATCCATGTAGCCTATTGTTCCTCTAACATCAGTAAAAACCTTGCTCTCTGTAATCCCCATCACCTTTGCCAGTCCAAAATCTGACAGTTTGGCTTGGTATTTCTCATTCAAAAGAATGTTCGTAAGCTAAAAATTAAAATCAGTGAGAGGCATTACCATAATGCTAACTGAAAACATTATACATATATTTGCATGCATCTTGTTTTCAAGTCCATAATATACTACAACAGATCAAAATTTTCACTGCATGTATGTACGTACCTTTATATCTCTATGGACAACACAGCCTTCTATGTGATGGTGGAGGTACTTGACTGTGTATGAACAATCTCTCAAAATTCTTACTCTTGTTTCCCATGTCAAGTGGCTATCTCTTCCTGAAAAAAATCACACACATATAAAACCTTCCAAGTGAATACAAAATACATAAATAAAAGGACAGGACTTGAACTTCTATAAGTGATTTTGGTGTTGTTCTCTCATCAGAATTAAAGTTTCACCTCCATAATTCGCATAATAAATGGTTTCATTAAAAGTCAAGGTGGATTACAGAGATGAAACTCTAATTTTAATTAGGGAACAATACCAAAAAGGGCAAAAACATTATGAAACTGCATAAAAAAGAATCATGAAGGCTAAAGGCAAATCTTTATCTAAATAGAAGTAACTAAAAGTCATTATTCACATTAGACATATGATTGATGAAGAGTGAAGGTTAAGAGAGAGAGGACATTACTTAATAGATGTTGAGCAAGATTCCCGTTTGCACAAAATTCATAGACTAAATATCTCTCATGCCCTTCTATGCAACTTCCAAAGAGGCAAACCAGGTTAGGATGGCGAAGCCTTCAAAGACCTTCAACTTCTCGAGTGAAAGACTCGGAGGCCTTACTCTTTGTTAAATGCTTGATGGCCACGAGTTGACCACTTGGAAGAACACCTCTATACACCTGCCCTGCACTCCCACGTCCAAGGCATATCTTTTCACCGCCATAATTCATGGCATTCTCAATTTCCCTTTTGCAGAACCAGTACAATCCAGACCACGCCGCGATCTCTTTCAAGTTTGCCTGTCCACGAAGCTTCTTCTTGGACAAACATATTACCATAATAACCACAAGCAATATTGCAAGGATAACTACCGGCACACTCAACAAGGGTTTCCACAAAGATCCTGGGGACCCAAAATTTAACAACTTTTTGTCAGTTTCATTTGGCTTCATATGTTTAGAACTTGAAAAAAAATGAAAAAATAAAAATGGTGGAGATGACTACTCTTGTCTGATCCTGAAGCTGAAGGTGGCAAGCAGCGTAAGACTTTGTCAAACTGTCTCTCAAGCTCAATATTGCACCGGTGCAATCTGCACAAGATTCACCAAATGGCTGGTCGAAGTGGGAACACTTGTCCAATGCATCCTGGTACTGTTGCAGTTTGCTAACATCCTGTAAAACGAGGTCGGAGCATTCGGAACTGCCTAGGTACAAGCTTTGAAAGCCGCATGAATTAAGTGATAACCCTTGCTGCGGGTTAAATGACTGGGCACAACTCTGCAACTGATCTTGGGAAATGAACACTTGTCCTCCTGAGTTCAGGGCCTGCAAGGCCAACGCATTCGACAAAACCGTCAGAGCATTTCGACAACACAAGGTTGTCGGGAACCCATCGTCACCCCACTTGTCTATTTCCTCATTCACATCACCGCACTCATCAAATGGCACATATTGGGAAGTATTGAACTTCAGCACACATGTACCTGCACCAGTAAAGTTGGTGCAAACTGCTCAAACTCTCTAGTATAGTAAAATGTATTGTCTAATCTATTTTTGAGTTTTTCTTTTTTGATTTGTGGGAATCAAAAGACAATGTTAAGGATTTATAACTCACATATCCCATAACATCTAATTTTGAGTTTAGTTAGCAATTGGTTGTATTTCTAGATAATATATTTATCAACATATTCTCTTATCACACTTCTTCTATCATGTTTTCTAGTTAAAATTGATTAAAAACTACAAACTAACATAACATGCTAAATAATATAATTGAGATTCAGTTTAATAAATTTCAATCAATAATAATAAAATGATAATAAGGTTCACGACAATAATATATACTAGAAAAGAGTAGGCATTGCATGAATGAAGAGGGAAGGGAAACGGATTTGACCTTGTGGAGGATGATTGGGTGCAGGCGATACGAGTGGGGAATAAAATGGGAGTGCTGCGAGAAATAAAAATGCAAACAAAAGGTGCCGAGGTAAATGGGTTTTTATTTTCATGTCCAAAAACCAAAGCTCTATTACCCGCCAGGCCGCCACAGAAGTTAAATTAGCCCATTGTGAAGCAGCGTAACGTTGATGGCAGAGCAACCAAAAATGTTCCGTGAGACGAGTGGAATTGAGCAGATGTAGTGTCATTTTTCTTCGTGAACACCGTTATGGTTATGGATATTCTCGCTTACATACTGCCCTCAGATTACAGCTTGTGTTTTATGGCCTTGCTATAATCACCAAATCTTATATAAGTTATCAAATTTCACATTTTTTAAGTATACTCTTTTGATGCCCCCTGGCCGACTATCCATGGCTTAGAATGAATAATAGTTCTATTTCACTGTCAAGTATTCAAAATGCATTTGAGTTTTCATCTTACTTTTAAAAATTATTTTTCACCTTTTTTATGTATTTTAGGGAAAGCACTTCCTTTGCTGTACAATAACATCGCAATTACCACAACAATACTCCTGTATTCATTATCACAAGCAGCTTAGTATTTTGCCTTATACATTTATCCTATCGTGGTTTATCATGACTTTGTTTACTATGGTGTAGGTACTTCAGGTTTTTATAAAAATAAGTTAATACTATTTCTAACTGACTTAAGAGAGTAAATGAAACAAATGCATCGTCAATTATCGCCCAACAAGTTATCAATGAATGAACAAAAATTATTAAAGAAAAAAAAAGGATTTATATACATCAATAATTATTAAAGATGTTGCCCTCTGAACTAGGGTTGATTATCTTTTTGTTGTAACCTTGTTTCCTTCTAATTTACACACGTGATGAATTTTAATAACACACTCTTTAAAACACTTATTTTAACACATTCTTTGTTATTAATAGTTAAAATTTGTTAAAAATTAAACTATCATAAATGGAGATTATAAAATATGTAGTGATACACAAAAAATTATAGTTTTTAATAAATTTCAATTAATTCAAGATAATATGTTTAATGCATTAAAAACAAAGAAAATAGTATATTTAAAAGAATATATATATATATATATATAAGATTTTATTTTAGTATTTCTCTTACAATTTCCTTTTGGTTTTGTAAGCAACCATGTTTTGTATTTTATCATTTCAATTCTTTCTTTTGAAACGATAGGAATCAGATTCTTTTTGTTTTCCTCTTGTTTTATTTATCACATGTTATTGTTACTTGTTTGATCACCTTTATCATTTATGTCTATTCTCGGTCATTCACATTTCTGTCTACTAAATAAGTTTAATGAAAAAAGAAAAACTCAAAGTAAATGTGTTTAAGAAGTGTAATTTATCCTTACCGACAAAATTATGAGACTAACTAGGGTGAATTCCTTGTTTTATCAGTACAGTAATAGTATTTTATTGAAGAGACATAATTATAAATAGAAAAATAAGAAAGAAGGTTTAAATTCTCATCCTTGGAACATTTTCATTTTTCTTTGTTGTGATTTGTGAAGTGGGCCTTGACAGAAGGTATTGGACTTCAGAATATTGAGTCCATTTGCAAGGAAATCGGAAGCAAATTGAAGCGTCGACGTGTCTGTTGAGGTTGCAGTGAGTGACGGGTCTGTTTGCAGTCCACACGAACACCATCATCATCATGTTCTTATCTCATCTTATGCGACGGCTACTCTTCTTTCTTCTTTTTCCTCTTCCTTTTACATTTTCTTGTTCTATTTCTCATTTTACCTGCACTTGGCCTCTTCTACACCGCAAGGCATGTTTCCAACTCTGCTCATTCTAAATTATATCTCTGCCCTTAACTACTATTATTATCATATATAAACTGAATTTTGTAACTTGGCTAATGAAAACAGGTGGGTATGCAATATCCTAGGACAATTATATTTTCCTTTTATTATAGAGTCTTTACTATACCATTTTGGGCTATGATTACCTCTGCATTCTAAATGATATCCTGTTGATCTTGTTGATTTGGTTTTGACAGTATCAGGTTACATTTGGAGTTGAAGACATATACATATATTAATATATTATTATTATATTATTATATGTATATATGGCAACGTGGGGTGCACACTCAATGTTGTTATCCCATGGGGAAGGCACAGGCACTCCCAATGTTTGTGTAAAAGCAGGCCTTACGGTGAGAGGTGATTTAAGGTTTCAGAGGACTAGAGGGTTTAAATATGCTCCTAGTGTGGTAGTGCTCAAAGTGTTGGCCACCGCCAGAAAGCCAACACGGTTACGCTTGTTAAGACCTTTTTGCAGTGTGAGGGGGCAACACGACCATGGAAAAGGATATTCTTCTCCCAGTAATTCACAAATACCACGGGTTAGTAACCGCTGCTTAGTTTTTCCTACTTCATTGTTAATGCAATCATGCTTATCCCTTGTGTGAAAATGCAAAATTTGTTCCTAAGATTGCACCTTTATATCCAATGTCCATCTTCTGAGTTTACTTTACACCTTGTTTCGATAGCAACATATATTGAAATTCGTCGCGGATCGAATGCTTGTTTTTCTCAAAGATTGGAGTAATTTACGCATCACGGTAGTAGCTGGCATATTGGTAACCATTTTAATGATCATTCCACCAGCTGATGCTGTTGACGCTCTCAAAACTTGTGCTTGCTTGTTGAAGGAATGCAGGTATGCCATCTTTCTTTCTCTTGTTCTTGTTCTGCCATGACTACATGTTATGGCCTCCAATTTCATACTCTTTTGTCTATTCAGGATAGAAATGGCTAAGTGTCTTTCAAACCCATCTTGTGCGGCCAATATTGCTTGTCTTCAAACTTGCAACAATAGACCTGATGAGACCGAATGCCAAGTTAGTCTTATGCTTTACATCAAATTCATGCCTGCACAATTATTCATGTCTCCAAATCCTGCTCATTAAGCTTATTTTTCTTCTTATTTTTCCAGATTAAATGTGGGGACCTGTTTGAAAACAGTGTGGTTGATGAATTCAATGAATGTGCAGTGTCACGGAAGAAATGTGTACCTAAGAAATCTGATGTGGGAGAATTTCCTGCTCCAAATCCTGATGTCCTTGTTAATAGCTTTAACATTGCTGATTTCAGTGGCAAGTGGTTCATCACTAGTGGCTTAAATCCTACCTTCGATACCTTTGACTGCCAATTACATGAATTTCACACAGAATCCAACAAACTTGTGGGTAATTTGTCATGGAGAATACGGACTCCAGATGCTGGATTTATTACTAGGTCCGCTGAGCAGAGATTTGTACAAGATCCTTCCTATCCTGGGATTCTTTACAATCATGACAATGAGTACCTTCACTATCAAGATGACTGGTAATTTCTTACTCATAAGCTTTCTTTTCAATTTTTACTTAGCTAGACATCCATAGTTAATTGCAACTACATCCACATGAAGCACATTGACGTGAGGGTTGTGCTAGAGCCAAAATAAAACTAGCTTCCTACTTGTAGAGTTGTAGTGTAATTAAGGCATAGAGCAAATCGTGTTTCTTAATTAAGTTAGGAGAGTTAGAAAAGGGTGTTTTGATCATTATCAGGAGATAAAATAATTCGGCAAACTTGAATAAAAATTTAATTGGTATGAAGCTCAACTGAAGAAATTCACACACATGATAGGATTCATCACAAATCACTATACTGATTCTAATCATTGTTAAGGGTTCAATTGTCTACTGGAAAACATCCTCTGATTCAATCAATGAATGATAACGCCAATTTGCAATTGCAACACCAATGTTTAGGTCCAATTGATTTAAGAATGATCCAATTTAATTAGACCGCAAATTCTTTAGTGTAGCCTTTAAACAAATTCTGAAATAAATTTCAAAACCTAATCAGATCTAGTTCTGGCATAATCATGCTTGTAAACAGATTTGGAAAAAAAGGGGAAGTTTGAATCCAAAATAGAATTAAGAACAAGTCTCAGAATCCAAATCATTAGCCTTCCATAGCAATCACCGATTAAAAGTGCATTAAACGCAAACAAGGGAGGAAAACCTTGAATCTGAAAGGTCACAACTACACAAATGGTCCAAGTCTATTTTCACACTATGTTTTTCCTCTTTTATAACTAGTTATATCCTAATCCCAAGATTACCCTTATTCCAACTATTAGCCCATGGAATAAGCTTTTCAACGATATCTCATTTACCTAACTTGGCCTTTAATTTAATGATATATGCTCAAAAGACAAAGGGTATGTCATGCATGCACGCCCAATACCTCTGGTCTAACTCTAAAGCTGAATTTTAACACTGAAATTCCCGAATTCGTCCTTTTTACAAAGTTTGTAGATATCTTTATTAACTTTCCTAGCATATAAAGAACGTCATAATTAGAGATCTATAGCTTAAGTTATGACCAAAATGCTGATATAGTGTCAAAATATAACTAATGCTGTCAAAATTATTCACTGCCCAATTTGGCCCAATAATTCAAATTAGTGGTAGGACTAATCAATCAAGACCAAAACCTCATAAGCAAGGTAATTAAATATGTTAAAAATAGTAGTTATCATACACCCCGTGTTTGAAGGATGTTCCTTTCCTAGATCAGAAAAAGAATACAACATGTTGTTGTTCCTTTTACGTTTGCATACATTAAATCATTTAACATTAGAAGACTAACAAACAATGATACATATATATATATATATATGTAGGTATATTTTGTCATCCAAGATTGAGAATAAATCAGATGACTACGTATTTGTATACTACCGAGGCAGAAACGATGCATGGGATGGTTATGGAGGTGCTTTTGTGTACACAAGGAGTGCAGTTTTGCCTGAATCTATAGTTCCTGAACTTGAAAAAGCATCTAAGAGTGTGGGAAGAGATTTTAGCAAGTTCATCAGGACAGATAACACATGCGGGCCAGAGCCTTCCCTGGTGGAAAGGCTGGAGAAAAAGGTAGAGGAAGGAGAAGAAACCATTGTAAGGGAAGTTGAACAGATAGAAGAAGAGGTGGAGAAGGTGGGGAAAACGGAGGCGACCTTGTTTCAGAAGTTGGCAGAAGGGTTCAAAGTGTTTCAAGAAGACGAGGAAAATTTATTAAGAGGGTTATCAAAAGAAGAAATGGAGATTCTTGATGGGCTTAAAATGGAAGCCGGAGAAGTAGAAAAGCTCTTTGGACGTGCCTTGCCGATTAGGAAACTAAGATAAGTCTGAGAACCATGTCCAAGATAACTTGGCATCATAATCTTTTTTATCATCCTTGATTTATCTTTGCTTTTATTCGTTGACTACATATATTGCATGGCTGTAGATATCTTTCCTCCTTAATCATTGCTTTTATGTTGACATATCAATGATTATTCAAATATTTGTTACTTCATTTATCAATTGTTGTATATATATTCAGAGTATTGTATTTGCATAGGTTTAGATGCTTGTGCTTTTTTTCAGTCGAAAATATTTGGATTGGAATGCTGTATACTACCAGTGTTCTTCCTCAACTACTAATACATGACCATAAATCATATTAATCATTGAAATAAAGCATTCACTAATTGTTATCACTATGGTGTTTTATAAAATAAAAAAAAAAAAGTTATTCATACAATAATTTATACAACATTTTACGTTTATCTTTTTTTGTCACATCATTTATTACATCTCTTATTTTCTTCTCTTTTCTCTATTTCTTTGTTGCTCAATTTTTCATATAATTTATTGTACAAATAATATCTCTCTATAAAAGCATAATAAAACTTTTTTTTTTAGAATGACTTGTGATGCGGTTGTTGAGACGTCTGTTTTCTCCCTTTGCTTTTTCTGGTAATATACTACGTGTCTGAGTTCATTTTTCAGGAAGAAGTAAAATTTGTTGACAGTACATATGAATTTATAGAAATGCATGGGTTGTTCAACTCCGTAACACATGGACCACAAAGGAAGAATCAATCCAAAGCAATTGTCATGGGCCTAAACTCCAAATTATCCAAGTTAGAGTCAATCAGGGTCAGACACTGGATGGGAATTAGGATGGTGGAGCTTTATCAAAAGAAAAGGATAATATCGTAGAGGCCACGTCATCACTTATTTGTATAAATGCCTTAATTGAAATGTAAAAAGCTATGGAAAATTAGATAGTATTTGCACATTTAAAAATATTTTTAAAATTAAATAATCAATACGTTTATAAAAAAAGAAGTAATTATTTTAATTTGATATGCAACAACTAATCTTTTATTATAAATGACAACATTTTTCAATCAGATGTCATTTTATAAATAAAAAATAAAAAAAGCAGAACAAATCTTAATACTTTAACTTTAGGCACGTCAAATAGTGAATTTCAACCCGAAAGAAACGTGAGAGTTGAACGTAAGTGCCTGTCGGTGTTTTAGATATAATGTATTTTAAACGGTGGGACAAATCTTTCGTTGAAATTAATGAATTTGGTGTTACAAGTTTAGTAGAGTATGTGTGAATGTGACAATGCCATAATTTCACTGCCCGATGCATTACTGTGAGAACATCCAATTCCATGAAATACGCATGCATAGAGGGGGAGATGGTCACGTGGGGCAAGTGCATTCTGTGATTGGTGGAATGACAGTAGTTTTTTTTTTTTTTTAATTGTGGATGAAAAAATAATGAGATATAATATAAGAGAGGGGGACATAAGTGTCGTATTATGGAAGGAAACAAGGAGATTTTGGCGTGTCATGTCATGTGGTGGAAATGCGCGTTCGTGTTGACTCATGGATCTCACTTATTTTCAAAGTGTTGGTAAGAGAGGCCCCCCAATTCCCACTTACGCTACTACTAGTCTACTTTGTCTTCATGCTGAAATACTTATAATTGAATAACATTGGCATAGTTAGCCATTTTTTTATTATTTTATGCTACTACTTTTAATCCCAACATTTACCTTTTATTTTATCGTTATTAATTAAAAAAAGTTTAGTTTGAAAATAACATTAACAAATAGTTAAGAATAAAAGAAAGTGTGAGATGAATTATGCTTAACAAGGGCTAATTAATTTGGCTATATCCGCACGAACCCAGTGGCCGCCACAACTTTTGTTTGGCCATGGTGTATTGGTTAGTATGGATGTATTGGTATTGTGGGCGGTTGGTTTAACATTAACATTTCGTAAAATTGATTTTTAATTTATTAATGTAATTAAGACGTGCGTTTAAATTAATTGAAAATTTTGAAACGTAGTATATTTTTTTATTAAAAATATAGAAAATGATATTAATCTGAATTACGTGTTTATATTAAAATATATATATTTTTATTAAAAGGTGTAGAAAGTAGTTCTAAGTTGAAAATATATAGGGATCAAGTCAAACTTGGGATAACAAGCCCACCACGATCGATATATTTTGGCGTTTCCTTTCCACACCGTGCTTTGTACTCTTCTTTAAATCTTTTTCCGTTATAGCTCGATGTTTGACAAGTAGTCTTCGATGTTTATTTTTCATGTGTGAGTTAAGGTTATAATATCTACGTAGTGTATAAAGAAAAATAATTTATTTATTTATTTATATTTCTATCACACTGAAAATCCTATCCTATATTTTTTTCTCTTCATCGTATAAAAAAATATACAAATATAATTTCTTGTAAATCGGGGAATGGGTAAGTTCGTTCCTAACCTATTAGCATCGTATTTGACTCATTCCTACGAGGGTTTGACTGTGGTTTCTTTCTGCAAACCTTGTCGCACGACATCCGTTTTCTTCGCTGACTTGTAGTCTAGTATAGTATATGCTATGCTATTGACTATTGGGCAATTTTTCTTTTCTTTATTATACTAATCTTAAAACCAAAAATGCATCGATAAGTGGCGCTGCACCGTGGTAGAGTAGAGACTATGTTCACCTCTTATGTAATATTCAAAACTTAGTAGTCGAAGTTAAAAGGAGTCAAAACTCGGAAACATTATTTTTTTAATCAATAAATATTAATTATTAATTTTTTAATAAAAAATCGAATCAAAAAGATCTTTTTCTTTTTTTCCATCTTCTTAATCATCCATCAATCTTTATCTCGAAAAATGATACGAACATGAGCAAGTATATTATAGATTGTATGGCGCTGGTGAACATGTCAATCCCATGGCCAACTTGTTTTAACGTAATATTTATCCATGTGTTTTTTCCATTATTTAGTGGGTTAAATAAATTTTTAGTTCTTAAATTTTTCTGAGATTTAATTTTTAGTTTTTAAATAAAAGTGTAGGTGTGATTGATCAAGATTATTGAATTTTTTTATTAAAATTTTAAATTTCTAAATTTTTGTTTAATCAGTAAAAAAAATTAATTTTTAAAATTTTTAATTTTTATCTCTAAATAAAGTTTGAATTTACTATTTTTATTTATTCAATAAAATTTTCAGGACTAAAAATTAAATTTCAAAAGTTTAATAACTAAAAATCTTAATGAAAAAATTGAGGAATCTTAATCAATTAAATTTTGTTCAGGGATAAAAATCAAATTTCAAAATTAAAAACTTTGACTGATTAAATTTGTATTTAAGTGCTAAAAACCAAATTTCGAAGATTGGGAAAAAAATTAGTTAATCATAATTTATTTGTTACAGTTTTCACCCCTTTTCTCTGATCTGATTTTCAACCCTTTTAATTTAATACTAATAAAAAAGAGATACAGTACATTGACATAGGGCATGGGTAAAATAAAACAAATATAAGATCGAATCCTAGTAGAAGAAATAAATAAAAGGGGGTTGTTGCACTTGCATAGAAAAAGTTTGCCGACTTTCTTTGCGAGTTTAGCGCAGAGACAGAAACAGAGAGAGAGGCGGGCTAAGGCACTCCTATGGCTTTATAAAGGCGAAGAGAGTCAACAGTGACAGTTTGGCAGCAGCCATTGGCATTGAAATTCTAAGCTTTTTCAGATTGGGTCTTACTCGCCAACAGTAACACCCACCTACTTGTCAGCAACAGTCACTCCTTTACTAAATTCCCCAAATCTACCCTTACCCATCCAGATCATAACCCGAATAGTCCCTATCCCCTCTATCCCCTTCCTTAATTTCCCACAGTTCTCATTCAATTGATTCCTTCCACCGTCACACCAACACCAAAACACTAACCTTCATTTTATTTTATTTTATTTCCCCCCACCAATTGTCTCTACAGTAAAGGAAACAACATCGATACCTTGTAAGGCCAGAGAGCAGGCCCCGTTTTGTGTTTCTGTTTCCTGACAAGTTATTAATAGATAGCCTTTATTATCATTATCATAAGAAGAAAGCAATTAAAAGGGTTCCAAGTTTTAACCCATTTGTTTTGATTTACCTTTTTCACTTTTCAGATCCTTTCTCTCTCAATTCTGAGCAGAAAATTTATATCCCTGTCTGAGGTTAACTTTTCTTTATCGGTAAGCCCCTCCCTCCCTATGGATCGTGTCTTTTCTTGCCCTCATTACATTCCTTTAAAGTTCAAACCAGTCCTCCAACCCCACCCTTTTTCTTGTAGGACACAACAGACAACAACAAGAGCAAGAAGAAGAAATAGTTTTTGTTTGTGTGTCTATTTCAGCTGCCAAATATGGATGTATGCCTTCTTCACACTCTCCCTTTCCCCTTTTTCGTTTTTTAGATCAGTAATCATTACAAGCCTTCTTTAATTAATTACACGCTATGAATATTTCATTCCATTACAGAGGAGCGGGCAAATACCAGCGTTTGGGAACTGGGATTACGCGAACGAGTTGCCAATCACTCAGTACTTCGAGAGTGCGAGACAAGCTGGTTTAGTTCGTTACAGTTCCTCCTCCGGCGAAAGTGACCCTTACGTGCGTGCAGATCGAGACCTCTACGCCGTCGATTTTAAGAAACCAACGATTCGCAACATGCCACCTTCTACTCTTAAAAAGGTCTACCTCCTTAACTTCAAATTATTCTTTTCTAATTTTTACCATCCAATCCAACCTCCACAATCATTACTTACTTTACCTTAATATAGTATATTATTATTGCATTATAGAAATAATCAAGTAAAAGTTGGCATTTTTGTTTCTCTGCAATGTGTGTGTTGTGGTACGGTGGTTTAGATAAATGCGCGTGGTTGAGACTGGACGTGAAAACATGGCTGTTTTAATTCCTACGTTTCCGTTTGATGTTTTATTCTGGGCAACGAAAACATAAAGGGTAGAATTGTGTACAGGCGACGAGGAACAGGGAAAGGAGGTGTGTTGTGGTTAAGGAAAAGGAAAAGGAGAGTGTGAAGATGAATATGAGAAAGCAGGGGAAAGTGTGCGACGTGACGGAACAGGCAAGGAAGCCGGTGACAGTGAGCAAAGAGATGATGCGTCTACACGACGCCGTTCAGCGATCTCCGCTGCCTCGTGGTGTTAGACTTCCCAAACCTGTTGATGAAGATCTCTATAAGATCCCACCAGAGCTACTTCGCACAACTAAGCGGGTTCGTCATTTCCAAATCCCACTTTCCATTTATTTTCTTTTTCTTAGTGGTTTGTGCCATCCAATCTCACATTTTTTTTTATCTTTGACTTTGTTTCATGTGCAGAAGAAAATGCTGGGTTTCATTTCCAAATGTCTGGTTCCTGCCGCTTGCGTTTCATGATCTCCAACGAGTTTTTTCCAAGAGAAATTAAGGACTGCACATGTGCTTTTCTGAGCAGCTAGCTATATTGTGCTGGTTTTTGCTGCACCCCGATGCTAATATGACTCTTTTTTTTATATATTAAAAAAAATTATATAGTATATTTTATGATGTTAAGAATGAATGCTGCAATTGTCTTTTAATTTAATTTAATGGCTTTCGTCTCGGTTCATTTATTATTGATTTAGTCGGTGCTTGCATTTATTATTTATTATCTTTGAATTGAATGAATATTTGTTGGTATTGTGTGGTGGACCATAATATATGCCGCTGAATCTCTGATGTCATACTAATTCTTAGTCACGGCATTCTTCCGACGCTGAAGTTCCTCCTAAATGCTAATAACTCCTCGTGTTTGCTTTTATTTACTACTACAAAATTGGCATTGCGCGTGTTTCGGTCCCTCATACGCGAGTAAAATACGTGAAAAATAAATATTCCGTATTAAGTGGGTTCTTGAATAGTAAGTGTTCCTATAAAAAACTATATCTCACCTGGAATTTAGGAGGCCTGGTCCAGAATTATTAAGTGGAGAAGTGTAATTTGTTTAAAATATTAAGACAATTATAAATTCCATTGAGTTTGTCTTACTTGATCAAACAATCAAAAATTCAGTTATTTCAAATTTGTCTTTTTGGATTTTATTAACGCCATTTCTCTCCCTTGATTAGTAATGGTAATATAGGCTGTAACGTTACATTAATCGTCATGATTTGATTTGTATCTCCCATAATTCCGAGATGATCGACTCTAGAGATTGGAGATATTATGTGTTTTCAAATCGAGCTTTAATTGTGTCATCTCCGAGGTGATTTGTAGGCCTAGTAACTGGAAGTTTTCGAAAGCGAAAAACTATATGTAACTCGCGAATTTGCAGCAGAAACAAAAAATTGCATATGGTGCGTTAGGTGACATTTGTATAATTAATCTTAAATTAAACTATTTATGTTTGGATGTTTTATTTTACAAGTTATACATCAAAGATTCAAAGAAGAAGAAGTTAACACGGTAAAATTCAAAAGGTCTTTATTTGGGTTATAATGAGGTAGGGTTACAACTTTTTTTTCTTCTGGATATTCTTTATACTTTGTTTTTTTTAAAGAAGTTTGGTTAGTATAAATTTCTGATGTAATACGAAAGTTCTTTAAAATTGTTGACTCAAAACTGACTTTAAATTTTAATTTTAATTTTTTAATGTAAAATCAAACATAAATATTTACTTAAAATTACTTGATATTTTAACATGATTTTAAATAATTTAACATGAAGTTAAATACACATGAAATTGGTCAAGATCATGGCTATTGTGATGATTTCAAATGTAATAACTTCGCCTTGAAAGCAGCTTCCGTAAATGACATATTCTAATAGAATTATTTTAATCATAAGACATTCAAATAAGTAGAGATGAGTATATGCACATTTCATTTATAGGTTGGTCCATTTAACTCACAGTACACATGGGCCAAAACCAGATGTTACCAAACAAAAAAAAAAAGAAAAAAGCTTTTCTAGAGCTGTATTTGGGTTTTTATTCTTTAAAAAGTCTATTTATATTTTAATGAGCTGCATTTGTTTAGTTTTTCTTTTTCCTATCAAGAGAAGAAAAAAAGATCAGATGTCTTATCTTAATGAAAATGACTTTTCTTTTATTACTTCTATCAATACACAGTTATGAGAGTGCTATTTTCAAAATCATGATTGAATTATGTTAAGAGTAATTTTACTTTTGTGTAATTTTTAGGGTTTATCATACAAAAAAATTATATTAAAGGATCTTGCATCACATAATTCTTACATTCTGTAATTTCTATAAGAAAGTTTACAAAATTTATCTAGATCTATAATCTTGTTCATAATTATTATTAATATTTCTCTTTTTTCTTACTTCTTTTACTTCTCTAATGATATAAAAATCTTTTGAATTTTTCTTTGATCTTTTCCGTGTTCTTCACTTTTTCTTTTGTGAGAAAACAAGTGTTTCACAATGTATAAAAAAGAGAAGTTATCTTTTATTTATTTTTTTATAACTTTCATGATCTCTCTTTTTCCTTTAATGTCATAATTAACTTTAATGAAATAGAAGAGATAAACTTATTTTAATAACTTAAAAATAACCTTCAATAATTTTAATATAATTTAAAGTCTAATAATTATCACATTAGACATCTTTTCATTAAAGTATTCTATAATTATATGAGTTGTTATTAGATTAAATAATCTAACAAATTAATTATGATAAAAAAGATTATAATAAAGTTAAAACTAAATAGAAATAATTTCTAATTCTATCAAAATTAATTCTATAAAATCAATTTTATTTAAAATCAAAATTCTACCACCACTGATCCAAACATACACCGAATAAATTACACAACAGTCATATTTTATCAAATGTATTGTTTGTGTCCTTGCGGATAAGATTTGTTTTTGCGCACTGAAAGCAAGATTTGGTTACAATTTATTCAGGATATTATATTATGATTATTGCAGAAGAAAATGGTGGGTTTGGTTTCAAAGTGTCTGCAACCTGTTGCTTGCTTTTCGTGAGACAGGTGCTAATATGTGGGAATTTAATCTCCAGAATCCAGATATCATCACATCAAGCAACTTTTTGAGAGGGAAAGGAAAGGACTGTTCATGTATTTTTCTTAGTAACGATTGTGCTGGTCTATGTTCAGATATATTGCAACTCTTTATTCATTCTAGTCGGTGCTTGCATTTATTCGTATTGAATGATTATTTGTTGGTATTATTATTATGTGGTGAGCCTATACGTCTAAATGTCTGATCTGATGTCATACTAATTCATAGTCATGACACTTTCTGACAGCGAAATTCCTACTAATAAATGTTGGTGCGTTTAAAAAGAAGGCTTATCAAGAATGTTTTAAGAATATTAGTAGTAGTAGTTAAGAAATTAATAATAAAATATATTTTTTATTTTCTGTATTAAAAATATTAGGTATGTATTTAGAAATTTCAGTAAGATATATTAGTAATATTTTTTATATTTTTTATTCTTTAATCAATATCTTTAAAGTACTGATTAATCTTTTATCTAAAAAATGCTTAAAATAATATCTCTTCAAATAGCATGAGCAGAAGATTCATCCAATTTAATTTACATTATGCTCTACACATAATTTATTACATTTTAGTAATATATACGCTTTCTTTGTATACTTTTAAGAAAATTTACTCTCAAATTATCCTATTTTAGTTTTTGGTTTGTAAAATTATTGTTTTATAGTCATGCATATTTTGGACATAAAGCATGAGAAATTCTCAAAAGATATATGGGCAAGATTCATCTTTCTTATGAATCATTAAATGTGTATTAAATGTTACAATTTTGTGTGGAATATTATGACCTTTTTATTTAATCTATTTTATTTAATCCCGGCCAATTGATAATGATGCTTCGTAGTAATTTACTAACCTAATTTTCAAAAGGAAAAGGCAAGATATGTGACGGGTATGCCTAGCCCTTATGTTTTCAGGCCTGACCAATTGGGCTGATAGTAAAAAATTGGCATTGCCCAACGAGTTAGTCCAATCGGAATTCCTACTACTAGTTCAAGCCCTACCGCACATCTTCAATCTCCCAATTGGGGTGTCTGGTTTGATTTTTAAACAAGAAAATCTTCTAAATCAAATAGAAAATAATCATATGATTCGATTGATTTAAATGTAACATCAAATACAAATTAAATCAAACTAATTTTTTTATAGTTTGATTTATTTCAATTTGATGTTTTTTTTTAGTTTAATATCATAATTAAAAATCTACTAAACTCACATAATTATTATATGTTATATTATTTTAAAAATTAATTTATTTTATTAAATTTTGTTTAAAATATTTTATTTGAAAATTATTATTTTCATTTCTATTTATTATTAATATAAAATGATATTATCAATTCTTCTTGTAACTTATTATTAGTTTATGCATTATTTGATATTTAATACTATTTTTTAACTATATGAGTATATCCTTTTTAATATATCTGGATCTTGATTATAAAATAAAATAAAATTAATAAATTATTTAATACTTATTATAAATTATCACAATAAAAATCAATATAAATATAATCCATGCTTTGTTTGATTTAGTTCATTTTTTTATAATAAGATCTTGACACTAAACCAAACTACAACAAATATGCAATTTTTTTAGATTTTTGGATTTTATAATTTTTAGTTTAAGTGGTTTTCTTTATTTTTTGATTGATTTCGATTTGGTTTGGCTTCCTTGACATCCCATTACATTACAAAAAAATACTCAATCCATAATATAAAATTAAATTACGGATTGAACATTCTGTGCTATAATAGGGTTCCTAAAACAAAACAAAATGTGGAGGTACAAAAATTTACTCCATTCTCAAATTTCAAATAAAATGAACACTAATAGTGAATTCAAATTAAATTATAACGTGCAACAAAGTATAAATATACAACTGATAGAGGTTAGGTCTATTGGAAGGGATTAGTTCCCAACAACATGGTGAATCAATGTTCGAAATTGGAATCCTAGTTGGAAGAGGTGCCCCACATTTAGGTCCTACCGTGTCTCAAATAGGATTGTCTCTAAAGGAGAAGACTTGTGGGGAAAAAAAAGAAGGTATAAATATATAAAAGGAATACAATTTTTTTTACAAAAAATTATATAATAAATAATATAAGTGGTTACAAGATTGATTTAACCATAAAGAGAAAAAAAAAAGAAAAAGAAATGGTGAATTCGAATTTTTCTACTAATAAAAACTAATAAGTAACAAACTAATGTTTGCCAATAAAAAATATAATAAATAATAAAAAAAGATATAAGAATAGAATAACTTATGATAAGATAATTAATGTAACATGGAAAAATAGAGAGAAAAATATAGTACTGTGTAAGTTTTTATAGAAAATAATTCTTTAAGCAATATACCTCATAAAAATGTACATTTTCATTTTTAATTTTTTTCAATATTTCAAAAGAAAATTCAGATATTCATATTTTTTTTGTATATATATATATATATATCAATTTTAACATGAGCAAATCAACACTGTAAAAAATTTAGAAAATATATTTTAAAATAAGAATTATTTGATATTTAGATTCTTATTCCTGTTCCCACTTTACCATTTTCTCACTAAAACAAAAAGATTGCAAGTTTTAATCCGTGTACATGCATATAAGTTAAATATTGGTTCTGTCATTAACACAATTACTAACATGGGTCAAGGAATTTTCCAAACAAGCTCTAACCTTACATATAAGTTTTCCATATCAGTGGTTACATCAAATGTATCTGGGTCAAGGAATAGCGATTACAATCCACTCATCAACTTATCCTAAAATATGATATTGTCCATCCAAATCAATTGCGAACCCAATAATGCCAAAAATGAAAAAAGTCTCTTTCAACGATTCAATTAAACTATCTACACATTAAAACACCGATCCCACAGGCAGTTAATATATAATGCAATACATGACAAAGAATGCAATAGATCTGGACAGATCGATCGTGGTTTCTCTTAATTTTCGGTTGCAGAGAAAATTTTTAATGGTTTAACACCTGCCAGAATTTTGCCGTGATTTTAAACCACGAGAGAAAAAAATGAAGTAGTGTTAACACTTAACAATAGCCATGTCAGTCACGCTAGTAACGATGTTAATGACAAGGACCAAAGCTTAATGTATATATGTGTATGTATAGAGACTACAATTTACAGTTTTTTCATATAGGAAAAAAATTGTAAAGCAAGGAGTGTAAGAACAGAAATATAAGTTAAATCTTAAAATAATCTGTTTTTTTATTAAAAAAAAATTGAGCCTCTTATCAAAATCACTTGACATTTGGTATATAACCTTCACAAGAAAATGACATAAGAATAAAAAATGTTCATGTTTGGTAGAAGAAAATAAAAACATTTCTTAATTATAAAAAATTCTGGACAATGTTAATTTGTAAATAAGAATAAAACTTTAAATAATAACTATAAAATTACCATATTTTCTCATATTGATTAACATAAACATATTATTTTTAACAAAATTAAATAATAGCCAAACATATTTTATGATATTTTAAAAAAAATCCATTAAAAAATTAATTAAAAATGAAAGATTTGTGATACTAAACTCCTGTTTAAGAGTGTCTTGCCGCGATAGCATAAAAATATCCTGTTTATAGGTTATATTTAATTGGTTATACCTCGTTTTAAAATAACTATTTTCTCCCACTTCTAATGAAGGAAGAAGAGATGAATCCTTCCAAAAGGTTTCGATCACATGACAAGCCTTGCTGTGTTTCTCCACACTTTGAAATATTCTTGCATAAGTTTGTAATGCATTACACTCCACAGAAACCTCATCCTCCCCACGCCATAACTCTGCTTAATTTGTGTCTGGCATTCAGTTACATTACCTTAACTTTCAGTCCAAATCTCGTAAAAACTTAAAAAGTGTTCAAGTTCATAACCTGCTGATATGATTGATACACAGAGAACATGAGTAAAATATAGTATACATAAAACTTCTTCCTTCTTTTTATTTTTAATTTTCCCTCTAAATATAGTTATTGGAGACCTCAATTTGAAAGTGACATGCTTCAGCCCGTTTCTCAAAGAAGATGCATATTGTAAAACTTTACGTAGGAACAAATTAAGACATATAGGAGGAAAGCAATTACCTCATAAGTGCTTGACACTATTGGTTAGGAGAAAAACAATGGGAGAAACCCGTGTTGGAGAAGGGGAGCACGTGCAAAGGGTTCAGTGGCATTTGAGATCCAAGATACTTGCACGTGCCCTGCTTCTCCAACAAGGAGCTTCTCAACCAGTAGTAAGTAGAGACCGTTGCATGCACATTAAGCTTCATGAGAACGGTAATGAAAGCTCAAGTTGAACTACACCAACGGAAAGGCTCATATTTATAGATGCAACTTTAGAGAGAGAGAAAATTAGATTTATCTAACCAAGGAAAAGGCAGGAATAATGAGTGAAATTCGGGTCTTCCTCTGCAGAAAAATTAAATAAATAAAATTCTGCCATACCATACCATCATGCCAGTACACAAAGGTAGGGATATTGAAGGAAACCCAACTAGAGTGTGTCTGCTTTAATTTCGTAAGATAAAAAAGGTAAACTGCAAAATTCTCCTCCTAAAATTCAGCACAGACACATTATTATTTTTATTTTATAATTATATAAAAATTCAACCTTATTTCAAAGTCCTAACTAAAAAATATAAATGAAGCTCACAATAGTTTGCACTTTGCACTTGCACCCTTAAGGAGTACTATTGTGTAACAAAGCCAACAACTAGTCCTTTATTCATTTGATGTTCACTGCAGCAAGGAGACAAGCTTTTCCTTGTACTAAATCAAATGCCAGCCTTTGGATCAAGAATTTTGGGCCCCACATGCATTCTTGGTTCATGAAGAGAATTGGATGGTGCAAGAAGAGGGACAAGAATAATGTATGAGTGCACGTAGGCTTTGCGTGTTGAGTGCAAGTTTTTGAGTATGGCCTGTGCATGTGTGGGTGTGGTTGTGTTGTGGGAGTTCTAGAGAAAGTTGGGAGGCTCCCTAGGTAGATATCATTCCCTATTTGTCATAGGCTCTTACCTTTTCCCCCAAAGTTTTTGGTGTAACAGAGGGTAGAGGTAGACTACAAGAATTTCAAAGGCAGCATTAATACCCGGGACCAGTAAAAGTAAACAATGAATTGTGAATGACACAACTTCCACACCAGGGCAAATTTGGTACTACTCAGCTAGCACAATCATGGTTTGGCCAAGAAACGTTATATATAATTTTAATTATATGTATACATTTGCATTTCTCTTGTTTGGGGTTAATATTATTAGCTCATTAATCTTTGTAATGCACTTATGACTGACCTATAATGCATAGTTAATTGTTTGTGACCAAACTCTGTTGAGAGCAGATTGCAAAGTCTAGTCCACAGCATGCGGGAATCTGTGCCGTGAGACATTGGGGTAAATATTAGTGAGGAATTTCTACATAGGTCACGTTGCGGCCATCATTTCGATTTGGTGAATCGTCCACTGCCATATAAGTTGAACTGTGCGCAAAGGTTAAATAACAAAGTGCAATGGTGCTTTGCTTGCCTGTCACAGTGGATGCCTAATTTTTCATAAGGGCTTACGTCTGAGATGCATTAAAGAGGTGATGAGGTCAATGTAAGGAAGAGTAATTCTTTGGTGTCATTTAAAAAGATGGCTTGGAACTGTTATCACTTTCAAATTGCCATGCTCTCTATCTTGTGGAAGAAGAACATAGATTCTTGAGTAGATGAGAATCATGAGATCATTGTCAAATCCAAGGACTTCAATATTGGCGTGTGCATCTTACATTTGGTATGCAATAAAAGCTTTATTTGGTCATACACTCTTATTATTCAAACACATGTGAGACTCAACCATGCTCCCAAACGGCTAAAAGTCTACGGCACTTGATGTGTGTTTTTGACTATGCTTCAGGAAAAGGAACAGCAACCCAATAAAAAAGTGCTTCCTTCCTTGTCCATTAAACTTGAGAACTGAAAAAATCTTTCAACTTATTTGCTCCGAATCCGAACCTAGTCACATGTGAACAAAGACTTATTATATTGGCAGTGTGGAACCAATACCACGACCTCATTCTGTTTTCCCCTTGGCCACCGATACGGACCAACCCTTAGATTAATGAAACCAATTATTAATATTAAAGTAAGAAAATTGCCCTTTATTCGCCAATATCCATAGAGAGTAGAGACCAGACGACGGGGAACATGGGACTGGAATCAAGGCACCCTATACCAGTACAGAAGTTTAAGGTAGTATAAGAAAGCCACTTAGAGTCTTAGACTTTAATTGATGAAGTCAAGCTACCAAGCACTTTGTTTTTCATATGGGTCCTATTTTATACAGAGTTAACATAGTCAAACGCTACTTATGTGACAACAGTCAATAAAGGCTTGCTTGGATTTTATGCAGTTAAGGAATGACTGTTGATGTAATTAAAGAAATTAAAGAAAATATTCATTTAAACTTCATTTAATTTGTACAAACGAAAAGTACTGGTACTTCGGGTTTGATTGCAATTTGCACCACCAGGCACCATGGTTTTTACTGCAGTAAATCCAAATTCTCTGCTTTTCGAATCGCTGTTAGACATTGAAAAAGCTTCTACTTTTTATTCTACTTTTGGCCAATGTAGGGACAAATAAAACACCAAAATTTCAAAAATTAAGCAGAGATAGCACGTCACAACTCACAAGAGGATAACCAAAATGATTGTGTACATATGCGCAAGGAAGACATCGTGTATTTTTACTGAACTTCATCCAGCAAATGATTGCAGGTAATCTTCATCAAATAAGACAAAAGCATGACAAATGACAACTCTAGAAAGAGTAAAATAATTTTATAACAGATAAATTTGAAACAGTAATTTTGTAAATACATATTTGTATAAAAATGGCAAAGTTATTATCCCTAACTACAATCATACACGAATTAAGGCCGCCAAAGGTAGATATCAATTAAGATACACCACTGCATTAAATGGATTAACAACTCTATGCGGAAGATGTGATTCCTGCCTTTCTCGTAAGTTAAATAAACCGCTGTCTATTTCTTGGCATAAGTTATCAACATAGGGTTTTGTGGGGTTATCTTGAAACCTTGCAGTGTCTGCATGGCCACTGTGGACTGCATTTCATCTCCATATTCCACAAAGGCAATCCCTGGCTTAGTTTCCACCATTCGAACTTCCTTAAATCCAGGATACTGGAGAAAGAGCATTTGCAGCATCATGGGAGTTGAGTCATTGGGAAGATTCTGAATAAAGAGAATATTATTTGGTGGTGCAGGAGCCTCAGGTGCCATAGATTTTGCACCACCTGGATAAGGTATCTGGGATAGTTTCAGTGTTAGAAAGGGCATGTGTAACAAATATAAAAGCTAAGCAAACATGATGAACAGAAAGAATATGAAACAAAGTTGTTCATGGTTCTGTTTTTATTTGAATTACTCAGATGGTGTGTAATCTCATCATATTATCTACAGATGATAACAATCTCTCTCCCTAGCTCATATTCTACCACAAGAACATTTTCTCCTTTTTCTTTTGAAGGCATCTATCAGAAAATCAAAATTATTTTTCGAAGGCAAACCAACAAACTAGAAAGAAACAACTTTCATGTTAGAGACAAACTAAAGGTGCTAAATTAAAAAGAGAAGTGCAAGCATATTAGTAGGTCTTTAACATGACCAATGATGGTTGACCCCCCGCCCAAAATAAAAGCTACAGAAGCAGAAGAAACTTACAGCAGGTGCTGCACCATAAGCACCAGCATAAGCTGGATTTAGGCCCATTCCAGCTAAATTAGCATCATGTTGGTCCTTCCGCTTTTTGGCTGCAACAAAACTTAACAAGGTTACTTCCATGTAAAGTTGTTTATTGATTATGTAATGTGTTTACTAAAACATGTACACTTCTATGGTCCACACAATGCAGCTTTTCAGTGAAAGAGTTGCATCCACCTAGATGCTCAACAGTATGAGCATGTCCGTTGTGGACAGAAACATAATATGATGATGATGATGATAATAAAAAAAGGGGTGCCAAAAGGCTCCTCACTATGCAAAGGTACAGGGAGGGTCATCGTATGCAACCTTACTCTTTGCATAAGCAAAGAGACTGTTTCCGGAGGACAGGAACATAAAATTATTAAAAAATGAAAAAGGCCACCCTTCTATGTAAAGCAATTGTTTATTAATTATGTAATGCATTTAATAAAACAGGTAAATTTATATGATCCATAATATCAGTTAGGAGCCAAGAGGCAGGCTGGAGTCAGAAATAACGTTTATTATAACTTTTCCTTCTTCAATAATATCAGTTACAAAAGCTCGAAATCCATTTGAACCATAAAAGCCATGCGACAGTTGCATGAAAATGAATAATCTATTTTTAAGGGAAGACAATAGCCCAAAACACAGAATAATCCTTTGATTTTCAAGAAGAGACAGTTGCATGAAATATATTGGCCCTTATTGTCATTGTTGGAGCATTCAGAGCTTTGGGCCCTCACTAAGGAAGAGATGAACTTTAATTTAGTTTGTTTTTTTACCCATATGGCCTATGGGTTTAAAACATTCCGGTGAACATCCTTAAATAAAAAGAATAGAGAGCTTAAGAGTGTTATACCTTTGTCATCATGCCTCTTACGTTTTTCCCTAGGAACAAAAGTACCATCTGCTTTTGCTATTATATCAGATTTGGTCTTTGCATACTGTATTCTCTGTATAAATGGAAATATCAAATTCAGTTTCTGGAAAAGAACAAGTTCTATAGCATGACACGTTGAGAGAAAACTGTAGTATATATGAAGCAGCAGCAGAAAGTAAGGGGGTGAAGTAAAATAAACAAGCATGTTGTTTGGATCAATTAGTTCCTTTTTGTGGGAAAAAAATGCCGAAAATAAATAATAAAAAAAAGCATTCTCATTTAAAAAATACAAATGAGATGCATGATTAGCAGGCGAACTTTGTATGAACAATTAAAATAAAGTTCCCCCAGTAGAAAGCAAGCAACCATTGTTGCAACAGACAATGATATAAGCAATTTGCATAGCCTGATGCATGAACATTCAGATGGAAATAATAGTCAATTTCCTAATGCCACATGATAAATGTCAGACCACATGTCATGGAAAATCTTCCCTTTCTCTCCCCCCCCCCCCCCCCCCCCCCCCCCCCCCCCCCCCCCCTCTCTCTCTCTCTCTAGTGCTAGTGTGCTACAATGCTACAAAAATCTAAAATCAACTGATTCGTGAACTTATGGTCAAAGCTTAGTCAATAGAATTACAATGACAATTTTCCTTTGGGACTTATTGATGATGAATGAGGTGTATCATCGAGGCCCCATAAACTATGGCATGGTTAATTTGGGACAAAATGGTAAACCACAGAGGAGTCTTTGTTAAGTTAACCATAATTGTATTTGTAGTCAATGGATCCTTGACGTTGAGGATAAATATACAGACAAGTTGTACTCAGCCAGTCCTTGGCATCAGTTTTTCCTAGAGTTCCAAGCTATTTCTACATAAAATCGTTTGTTCCTACCAAGAAAAGATCTTCCTCTTTTGATGCAACATTTTTCCTTCAGCACTTCCATTTCCCATGAACAATGTAATATCTCTATTGAGAAGAGAGCTGCTTATAATTGATAACCATTGCTCTGCACGTTCTTCTTTTTCGTTATTATTATTTTTTAATCTCGTAGAATGCAAATTATGCTAAATTTCCAAACAAATTTCTATCATGCAAGCTTCTGCAAATGGTAGATTGTTATGTTATAGTGTTTAACAAATAGTAGCATTGGAAATTAGAACACACAAAACCAGATAATTCCAACAAGCAAAGTTAACCCTAACTAATTAAAAGTATATCCAAACACCTATTTTTAAAAAATAATACAAATGCAGGTAGATAACAATTTACGTTGAAAAGCGAAATAGAAGATAAAAAGGAGCAGTATGATATGATACCATGGGCTTATCATAGAAGGGGAAACCTTGCATTTGTCTCAGGGCATTGGAAGCCGAAGAGGCATCTTCAAAGACCACCCAAGCTTGACCTTTGTGCTTTAGGGTTTTGAAAGCTAACACCTCAAGTATCTTCCCGAACTGAGTGAAAACAGCGTTCAAAGACTTCTTCAACTCTGCATCCAACAACATAAGACAACTCAGAAAACGTATAACCCATTGAAATTGAAGTCGCGGAAACACGAAAAAAATAGCATACCATCAATCTTAATCTTTTCGTTGAGATTGTTGATGTAGATGGTGTTGTTTAGAGGGATTTCAGGGGTCGCATTAACTTCAGACATTTTGCGGTCTCAAAGTGGAAGAGAAGCGTGAGGTATTCCTCCACGACGGGGGTAAAGTAAAACCCTAAGCCACGGCGGGGGAAGCTGCTTCTGACTTTCCAAACGGTTGGCCTTTGGTCACTCTTCTGCTAGTTGGCCCAATATGTGTTAATAAATCAAGAATAACAGAATTGCTAAATACACTCTCATAGTTGTTATATGTGTCCTCTTTTACATTTTTCGCATTTTTAAAATTACTTTTTTGGAAACTATTTTTTAAACATATTTATATCAAGTTCAATTTTATTTTTATTTTATACATATAATATACCAAGTTGAATTTTATCTACTATGAATAATTAAATTAATAATGAAAAACATAGATGTTATTCAATTTATAGAATATTTTATATATCAGATAAATTAAAACACATTATTATTTGTAAAATTTAAAAATATGTAACACTGAAAAATATGATAAGTAATAAAAATCAAATTAAATTTTATTAAAATTAAAATTTTCATTAGAAAGGAAAAATATTAAAATAAATCGAAAAGTAACTTTGTGACACAATTATTTTATTAGTTAATATTTAAAGATAATAATTTACAAAAAACTATTCTAAAGAAGGAAAATTGTAATACATATTAGTATAATAAATATAAATTTATATATATATATAACAAGAATAATAATTTATCTCTTCACTTATATCTTTTCTTATTATTTTAAATAAACTATCATAAATTGTTTTAATATTTTTTAAAATTATTACTTTTCATAAAACAAAACTTTAGTTGAGTAAGCATACCTGCTATGCTATTTGGTCATTATCCGACATGATACTGTCCCCATCACCTTTGTAATTTCAGTTTTGTAACAATTAATATTACCTTTGGCATGAGCTTTTCCAAGTGCTAACTTAGTTACTGGCTGTTTGCAGCTTGGTGTGATTTGATGGTTTTTTATTTTTGATTTATTATTATAATTTAAAATCTATAAACTAAATTTACATAATTATTATACTATATTATTTTAAAATAAATTTGTCTTAACATATTTAAGTTGAAAATTATTATTTTCACTTCTATTTAGCATTAATATAAAATAATATTACCAATTTTTTCTAACATAATTGTAATTTGTATATCACTTGATATTTAACACTATTTTTTAACAATATAAGTTATTTAATACTTACTATTAATTATTATAATAAAATTTAATATAATTATAATATATGATTTGTTGGGTTTGATTTGATTATTTATAATAAATCTAAAAACTAAATCAAAATTAAAAAATGTTATTTTTATAATTTTTTTTATCAATTTGACCGATTTACAAATAATTTGAGTTGATTTTTAAACCCCTTGCTTAGTTTGGTTCTTCTCAACATTCCGGTCTTAACTTGTCTGCTTTTGCCTTAAAAAAATGGGAGAAATCAGGTGAATCAAAAGAATATGATTGGGCAAGCAGGAATTTAAGTTAAACGTTTCATCAATTGCCCAAAAAGCACAGTCCTGGGCACTTGGAGCGAAGGAGTTAGGAAGGTTCTCCAAAATTTGGGCCTTCTAGAGATAGAAGAAAGATGCCTATGTAATTCATGTCTTAATCAACAACTTGGGTCAAAAGAAATGCCAAATGCATGGGCAGGTTCAGCTCACACCGCTATTGACTTAGTAACTAGGTCATACGTTTTCTCATCACATCTCCTAAGTCCTAATCACACCTTAAAACAGGTTCTATGAATTTACCAGGTGGCACCAAACAAAAATTATTTCATATTTTCACGCGTCTAATATAATCATGCACCGAAATTGCCTTGACTTTTCTCCCTACATACGCATATAAATATAATGGATGAGCCGTAGCTCGAAGAGAGATAACTTAGAATTTTCTGAATACAATACAGAAATTGGTAACAAGAAGCTTTCCACGGTTGTAATCCATCACCAATGGCTCGCTCTTTCGCTAACGCCAAGACTTTCTCTGCTCTCGTCCTAGACGGATTCTCCAACACTCTCACCACCAGAAGTCGTGGCTACGCACAAAGCGCAACTAGAGGAGGAGTGGCCTCCATAACACCCAAGTCAGGGGATGCCAAATCTGTCTCATCATACAAGCTTTCGTGGCTGCCAGATCCCGTTACCGGTTACTACAAACCGGAAAACATCAAGGAGCTTGACGTTGCTCATTTGCGTGATACCCTTCTCCGCAAAAAATTCAACAACTAATTTCAACCAATTTCTTTTTTTTACGGAACTTGAGTGATTGATTCATTATGGAATTAATATTCATCATCCTCATATTATCTTCTTCAATTCCCACAAATAAAGACATATATTTTGTCCTCTACTGGGTAAAAATAATAATTTATATATTCACTCTCCATTGATTTGTACCTTCATTATACGATTGCTATAGTTTTAGAAGTCAATAGAATAACTATTTGCAGCTAATAAGAATTATAATCTCTTTTAATCTTATTGATTACTTCAGTTTTTTTTTTTTTTTCCTTTCAATTAGCTTCAATGTGATTGAATGGGATTCTAGCTTGCACAAGCACAACAGTGCATATTCAATAATGTAATTCATGTGAAATGTTATAAATAATACCATATTTTACTTTTATATATATACTTTCTTTGATTGCTTATTATTTTTATCATCTTTTACAACATGAATAATTCAACAATTTTTAAAAATTTCTTAAATGAATCCTACAATTTTACTCTAAAAAATATTTTGCATAACAATGAAGTACAAGAAAAAAAAATTAGAAAAAAAAATTAGAGTAAATCCTTGTGTTTTTTCTAAATTACACCAAATATTTCTCATTTTTTTACCCTAAAAAAATTCCTAAATTGTTTAACTCATATTACACTCATACCCCTTCCCTCCTAAACACCATTTAATAATTTAAAAGACATTAGGCACATGTTGGTCACATAATTTTTAATGAAAATTTATGTCTAAAATACTCTCATCTTATTCCTCAAAATCACATCTTGAGTTTTATAAATCTTTCTTTTTTTCAACAACCTTTTTTCACTTACCACCATCACCTCCTTCTCCTCCTCCTCCCTCTTGCATGGCAACATTATCTCTTCCTCTTCATCATCTTCTTCGCCCACCAATACAGCGTCTAGGTGCATCCACTCCCGCCGGAGCAATCACCACTACCACAGTCATCGCTTTCATCGTAGTCATAACCTCCATCATAGTTGCAGCCTCCATCGTAGCCGCCGTCGCCATATCCAACTTCACCACCTCCTCACCCTCGCCGTAACTTCGGCCACCATCAACACTACTTCTGGTTCCCTAGACATTGGTGTTGTCAGGTAAAAGTAATGTATAAAAAGGAAATATATCATATACAATTTAAGAGAAGCATTAGGGGTGCGAGTGTAATTTACTTTAATGGACAATTTATTAGTTAACAACTTTAATATAAAGGGAGTAAAAGTAATGTATAAAAAATGAGAGGATAATGTACAGAAGAACATCGAGAATGCGAACATAATTTACTCAAAAAATTATTAAATAATCTTGAATTACCACTTATAAATGATCCCAACCAATCACATGAATATAAGATTTTATTACAAGTCAATCAAAAATTGGTTAAGATCATAAATCAAATCACGTAGTAGTAAGCAACTCAATTACTTTTAAATAGTTTGAGTTATACTATAAACTAAACGAAATGACCCGTATTTTGTACATCCAAAAAAGCAAAATAGCGATCGTATTTTAAATGCCAATAAACGAAAAATAATAAAAAATGAGAATGCAGCAGAGCACAACACCCATAGTTTGGAGATTTGACCGATTTATTATATCTATTAATGATGTGTTGATCTACCGCAAATTATAAGAGCATCTCTTGTCATAGTTGCTCTAAATTAGACAAGTCATTAAGGAAAAACCTTCGTATAATAGATATGATAAAATATAACTTGTGATACAGTATATCTTATTTAAAAGGGCATGATCTTACCAAGGACTTGTAAAATATATATGATAAAATAAAATAGAACAAAATTAGTATTTTAGTGTATACAATGAACAAGGTAAATTTACCATATATATATATATATATAACAAAAATATATATTAAATTAATTAATTTTTAAATACATAAACTACATCACAATTATAATTTGTAACGATGCCTCATTTTATTTGACACATATAAATTCTTTTTTGTTTAAATTATTTTATAATATCAATCAATAAATTGTTAAATATTTTTTAATAATACTCTTATTTATTGGTATTTTTTCAATATTTAACTTATAATTCTCATGTTTATTGATATTTCAACAATAAATAAGAATAATTTAGTTAAATAACATTATTTCATCATGAAAATTAATATAATCAATCATTTTTTTAAAAAAATATGTTTATTAAATTAAATGACAGAGAAAATGAGATTGAAAAAATTCTTCACCAGACGACCTAACTATTTTAATTTTTTTTTTGTCAACGTTCATTTTATTTATAGCGATACCAATATATATTTATTTTGTTGGTTTTTCTTTCGTTGTGCGCTTTTTTTTATTTATTATTTTACATGTCATTATGATGTATCACATTCGACGATTTTAATTACTAATTGCAATGAATCAATATGTGAAAATATGGTCTAGAATGCACGAACTTCGTTGGGGAGTGACAAGTTCCCTTTTATTTTTTGAAATGAAGGTACTTATATTATTAATTCCTTCAAATAGACGTTGGGGAGTGACAAGTTCCCTTTTATTTTTTGAAATGAATGTCACAAAATCTGGAAGTCTATCTTGACTTCTAGAAACCCTAGCTAACGAATGGGTTATTATATTTGCTTCTAACAAAAACAACTTTGTAATCTGTTGTATATTTTAATAACGTCTTACCGTGCTGAATAATCTCTTCGTACTGAGAGTTGTCTTGTTGCGCTTTAATTTATTGATAGAATTTGTCACCCTTTCACAATCAACTTCAAGAAGCACTCTTTGATGACTTTGACTTTGCAACCAAAAAATAGCCTAGCCAAGGCAATGGCTTCCCCCTCATGCACTATGGGCTTGAAGTTTCGAGTTTCAGTTCAGGCTTCCACAAAAATACCCTCCTCGTTACTCGTTACTCGTACCTACACAGAAGGCCAAGATTATTTTTTTTTTTTTATAAATTTATTTATTGTTTTTTATAAAATTATTTTTTAATTTCTCTCTTATTTAATTATTTTTTCCATATACTATTATTTAATTATTCTCTCTTCAAATATTAATGAGAAACAATTAAATGGATTGAGAGATAAGAAAATGATAATTTTAAAATAATAATACAATTCATTGACATATTTAATATAATTAATTAAATTAATTATTTTTCTCAAAAAACATGAATTAGTTAAAAGAAATTATAATTAAGAACGGATAAATCAAGTAAGAAGCCATTTTGCGGTGGAGTCCAACCGGCTACCACCGGCTCCACAGCTTGCACACGTCATTAATTTGTTTATAGGTATTATATTGCATTATTAGAAATCACAGTCTAAAAAATAATATGCATAAAAATATTATTTTACTAGCGAAAGTACAAACGAACGTTGTCGCGCATGTGTCCACATTTTTATTACATTATATTGAATAAAAATTAAAAAGAAAAAACACAGACATTATCATATATTTATTTTATTGTTGAAAAAATAATTCTTATATTCCTTTTAAAAACACATCTCGAGTTTTTTAGAATAAAATCAAACTAAAGGAACTAGGGATTTTAAAAACAAAATGAAATGACAATTTAAGTAATATTGATTTATTTAAGAAAAAACTAAGAAAATAGTGGGATAGTGTGAAATGTTAAATTTAAAAAATATTGTTCTTACTTAATAACAATAGTTGATTTACTATGTCTACAAAATCTATTTTATCCAATATTGTCATTAAAAAAAATAATATCATAACAGTTGTTTACAATAAAGAAGAAATAAAAGATAAATTTTAAGAAATACAAAAGAAAATAAAAAACAAATTTACAGCTATCAAATTATGCTTACCGGTTAGTAGTTGATACATAAAAATCTAATAGTACAAAAATAAAGAAATAATACAAACACAATTATATTTAAAAAAAAAAACTATATAAATAAAAGAGTGGAGAGTGGTTAGTGGGTTGTTACAACATTAAGCAATTCTAGTTTTAGTTGAGGGGGTAAAAAATAATAAAATAAACTATGTAAACTAAAATTTGTTCAAAATTTTGTATTCCTCATTTGTACATGACTTATTTTATTTTGGTTTAATCACGAAAAGATGGTTGAGTATGTTTTTCAAGAATAAAATGGTCTAGAAAAAGAGAGATCAAAAGTCGATTATCAAAAGTGGTATCTATTTTTCTAATGTTATAGATGAATATAAGGTACATTAGCATGACATATTTTCTCTTCACTTGTGGGATTTAGACGATTCATGGGGACCACTATGACTTTTCTCTTCTCAAGAATTCATACATCCCTTATAGGGACCACCATGACTCCTCTCTTCTCAAAAATTCATACATCCCTTATCAATAAGGACAATTATCTCTCGAGCACATTTTTAGGCTTGGCCAGACAAAGGTATTTGGTTATTGGGAAAAAATCAATATAATTTTAATGTCAAATTTGTGTCCAGAGGGAGATTATGGTAAAGTTGAATAAATAGTGTTTTTTATACTCTTATTTACAAAAAAATAAAAATGATTTATTGAAAAAATAAAAGTAAAAGAAGAAATTGCAAAAGAATGAAATAAGAATAAATAATTATTTTACAAAGTAAATTTTTATTCCCATAAAAAATGTAAGATCCTCGTATTTAATTATTGGGAACAAATAATACATGAGAATAATTTTTAAAATTTCTACCGTAAAACTAACGCCAGTAATTTTTCCCCAGCCAAGGTGACTATTATTAAGTTGGGCCTGTAATTTGGGCTTTTATGGCCGGATTAGATCTGGATTATTAAAGTAATCTCTTTTCTATTTCTATCTACGCGATGTGTCTTTCCACGCTTTCTTGTGTTTTCTTATTTTTGCTTTCACTTTACGACTCAAATAGCCCATGCCCATCTTGGAAGTTGGAAACCATACAGATCAAGTTCATGATCACCGATTCTTTCCACAATTTTCACGGATGTAAAATCAAATGCATACTACGTTTACCAATTACCAGTATATAAACAACTTCCTTCTTGACCCTGAATTTACATGCTAGGTGTGGACATTTGAAATTTAACTAGACCAAATAAAAAAATTGTTGCCCAGAACGTCCCCTGGATATTTGGGAATTGATGAGGCAGAAGTTGGTGCACAATGTTATGCCTTTAGGAAACAGTGTAATTAGATACTGTTATTGAGATAATATTGAAAATCATGTGGATTTCAGTAAATCAGGGAGGAAAAGTCTAAATACTGTTATTAGATACACTTATTTGACACTTTTTTTATATTTCTTTTTTGGTCACGTCAGTATTATTTATTATATTATTATTATTATTATTTCTCTTCCAGGATGTAGTTTAACTTTAATATGAAATGTTCATAAAACATGATTCAAAAGCTTATGATGTTGGCGGGCCATTATTGTGTTTGCATGTTGATTGGTGATTTTACCATCCTCCCCTGTTTGCTTGTTTATCTCAGAACGATGTGTCCCCACTCTGTAATTAAGGACCGCTTAAAAGAAACTCAAAAAAGGTGGGGGAAATATTAATTACTCAATGCATGTTTGGATTAAATTCATGGTGGAACGACTCAATTAAATTTTGATGATGAAAACAAAACAAATAATTATTTATACTTTTTTATGGTATCACCATAATTTTGTGAATTAAAATTGATTATTGTGTGTTACACTATTAGACAGTTTGGCTTTACAGTTTATATCAGTAATGGTTTGATGATAGTTATATAGTAGTATTAATTAGATCATGCTTCAGATGCTTTTAAAATCAACAATCGCTAACTTAGATGATAAGAAAGTTAAATTTGGAAATTCAGTGTTTGAACAATTTAAAGTTTTAAACTCCACTGACACGCACATATAATAGTATTATATTAAAGCTAAATGGGTCGCAGGAAAAATGTGCTCCATGAGTAGAATAAGATTTGAAATTGAAGTGAGGTTGATACCCCGTTCGTGGTTATGATTATCTCATAGACAGTAGCCAAAAAAGTGACAGAGCGTTCCATTACTTAAGATTCCTGAATTTTCCATCTTGGGCCATCTACCAGTAACAATAATAGTTTACTTTGGAACAAGCGGTGTGGAGCCCGTGAGTGTGCGACTCCGTCACGAACATGGCTAAAAACACAGCTTTTTTTGGGAGCAGTGGGTGGCGTTTTATAGTGCCCACGAAAAGGACCTTTGAAATTCCTCCCAATCTACATTTGTCTTGTTTCCATCTCAACTTTAGGCCCTATTATTACCCATACATTCTTTATTAAAGTTAATTTTGCCAAAAATGTTTAGCTGCTTGCTTGCATTTTATTTTTGTCATCTTGTACTAATTATTTTTCAATTTTGAACACAAATTTGGTCTATCCACAATACGCGTAAGATGTAACTAACTGATGAGAGTTGCTTCAACATTAACTGCATAAGCACTGGTAACTTTTTTTTGGAGAGAGAGTTGCTACAATAGAGAGATACCCCTGATATTACCAGACAAGATGCTAATGGCATGTTGAAATAGCCATCACAGGTCCTTTTAGAGTTCTACTATACAAACTTGAAGGCAAATAATTTTACCTTATTGCAGTTACTCCACTAGTTTCTGAATGGCAGAGAACTCTATTAGGAGAATAACCCAGCAAATAAGATTTTAGTAACTTCAGAAATAATGTAAACCCCGTTCATGAAAAGCATAAGAGTTAGTTCCAAATCCTTAAAGGCTTGTACCAATCCAATTTTTTTTTGGATAAAAATACCAACCCACAGTAACTGAGCACTGGTTACTTTTACAAATAGCAGTTGCTTATATTTTTCTGTCCAAGTGAGCTCCTTTAAGGGTACTTTATATGCAACACTTCCTTACAAGTTACTCATTCTAAATTGCTTTTAACTAAAAAGTTAAAATTCAACCAAAAACCAGCCATCCTTTAGGACTTAATTTAATTCTGTGACTAAGCTCGCCTCTCGACTCACAAACCTTTTGCAGCAAACGTAGTATAATAAGCGACAATAATGGCCATGTTATTTTATTGAAGTAATCATTATCATTTCGACTAATGAATGAAATTTAAAGCTCTAGGTACAAAGAACCTTAGTATATTAGAAAGGCACAATCACAGTACTCAAGCCTGAATCGTCCTTATTTTCTCTCACTCTTCATTCATATGTGACCAAACCACTGCTTCTGTTCCTTCCTTATGACGTTTGCGATTGACGGTTGGAACAAGTTAACGAAACGAAACACATTCGATGGAATAAAAAGTTAGTCAGCAGTCAGAACATGATTAAGAATCTGAAATGTTAGGCATGCATGACCTCAGTAACTTTGAATATTCTAGCATGTCGGTGAAACTAGGGAAATAAATAATGCTAGCGCCTATAACTGAACTTACAAAAATAATTTTGAATAAAAAAAAGTGCACAAGTCAAAATACTACTCTATTCATATCAATTTAGAGATGATGATGAAACTTGAAAGTATGTGACCATTTTATATAATCAATATTTCATAAAGCTATGGCAATCGCTCCACTAATTGGTGCTTAAAAAGTGTAAACAAAAGAAGGTTCGAAAAAGAAAGAGCAACAAACACGGTGCCGACACTCTTCAATGGTTGGGGAGGGAATGAAAACAAGAGGAGCCCCTACCATACCCCACTCACTTCCATACTCACGCTATGATACCAAGATACCAGCAACGAAAACCACATACAAATACAATAGCGCCATTAACAAAATACAAACACACACTTTGTCAGCACTCAAAGTTGGTTGGCTACGTGACAAACAAGTGGAGAATCCTTACAAATTTAGATAGCTAAAACATCAATCACGGGAAGTCAGGCAATGAGAAAATAGAGGAATATATAGTACCTCTAGGAAAGAAAAGTGTTTTTTCAAAAGGGATATTAAAGAATCAAACAGAAATGAAATAAAGGAACAAGTAAAAAAAACTCTTTGCTCATTCACCCTGGACTGTAAGACACTGTACATAATATGTGAACTTCTCTTTCCCATTTTTACAGCTACCCGAGATGGTTTGTACAGAAGAACACAAGAAAACTACTATTAACAAAAAGAGGTGATTTTCTAATCCAGGAACCTTAATTTCGCTAAGCAGTGTGAGTTAAGGAGGGGGATCTATTAAGCCTCTCAAGAATACCATTAGCCTTCCTTTTTGCCCTTGAAGTTCCACATTTTGCAAGCGTTGTCAGTGTACCATTGGTTTTTTCTTCTTCTCTAATTTCCTTCAACTTTGTTCTATCACTAAAACAGATTGTATACAGAATTGCAACACAATTTTCCTTGCTCCTCTCTGATGTGCTCTCTCTAATAACCCCCAATAACAAAGGAACAGCATCAAAATCACCCATTTCTTCAACAGCCTTGGGATGGCTGGAGAGAAGTGCCAATATAGCCAACAACTCATCAACTAGTATGTGATCCATCATCTTGTTCAGAATAACCCGAACCGCCCCATCTCGAACGGTCCTCCCCTTATTCTCGTGCACAAGACAAAGGTTAAATATGGCTGAAGCAGCATCTTTCATGGCCAATGGTTGTCCCTCATCCAAAAGCTCAAGCAAGTGTTTAATGGCTCCAGATTCTCCAATGATGTGCTTGTTGGAATCAATGGCGGACAACGTGAAAATAGCAGCCGCAGCATTACTCCTTGTTTGAATTGTGCCACATTTCAAGGCATCAATAAGCAGAGAAATCAGCGCAGGATCCTCCGCAAACGCCTTCTTATTGTCATCATGGATTGAGAGATTGAGAACCGTGGTGATCAAGTCCTCATGGAGATCAGGGTCAGTTGAGGCCGCAGCGGGCGACGATAAAGGACTCAGCAACAGGGGAATGACAGCACTGGACTCCCCAACAAGGGTTCGAATGGAAGGCATTCGCTTTGTCAAAAGGCGAAGCTCCTTGGCAGCTTCTTTCTGATCAGGAACAGACAATTGCAACTTACGAAGCAACGAATTCAAATGGTTTCTATCGGCATTGGTGACAACCTCATCAAAGTCCTTAACAGGGTTAGGTAGGTCAATTCCACGGTCCCTACACCACTGGAGAATCATGTCTCGGACCAAGTAATTGGGAGTTAGAATTGTGTGAGACAGAACCTGCTGAGTCTGAGGACATGTTCTGTGACCCTCATTCAAAAACCTCTGAATAAATGGCCTGTCATAAGTCTGAAGCAGCAAACATAAAACGAAAGAAGGACACATTTTGCTTAATAATTTCAAAAGGAATAATTAGAAACGCTTATGAGTAGGTGATTAGAAAGAAAAGGAAATAGGAAAAGAGAAAATAGGAGTGAAGAAAGAAAGAAACCTGGCCGGAGGATAGGATAACGGGATCGGACATCAATTGGGTTGAAATGGGGCAGCGAAATTGGGGAGGAATAGGAAAGTCGTCGGGGCTGGGGGACTTTAAATGTTTCAGAGAAGAAAGGGTGGCTATGGCTTCGTCGGCGGCTTGAAGCGTGTAGTCGTCGGAGTCCACGATGGACTTAACCAATTCCCGCAACTTCTCCTTCAATTCCGATGCCGACACACCTCTCCTCTTGGCCATTATTGTTATTAACAACCCCAGAGATTCATTCCCCTTTCTATCTTAATCACACACAGTTAACCAAATCTATAACTAAATTAAATAACCAAACTTATAAAGGCACGCCACCGACCCGGACCGGCCCTGTGGTCGTGAACTTAAAAGTTAAAACTATTCAAGTCTATGCCCACGGGATGACATGAACGTACTCACATATGCACTTTCATTTCTTTCTCTTCTCTGCTCCTACGCCGCCTAATGAATCAACACAACAACAAACCACGGGTTTTTAAGGAATGCAAAATCTATTAATAAAATAACTTAGTCAATGACAAAATCGCAGTTAATCTCTACCAAAAGATGTCCTCTTATTTAATTTCTTTCTTTTTTATCGTATTTAAGTGTTTAAATTCAGTCCTATTTTTAAATATATTGTCTCGTTGTAAATTCTGTGTCTATCTTTAAATATATTCTCTTAGAAAAATATAGTTAAATAGATAATGTAAGAATTATTTAGTAAAGAAAATTGTAATATCTACTAGTTTAATTCAAAGTTGTGATTCAATTCATTATAATAGTCAAATTTTATCAATTTCATTTTTTTAATTCATAAAAACATGTCACTATATTTATTTATTGTAATTAAGATGATTATAAATATATCTGTTCTAATTAACTTTATCAATTAAATCATTAAATCTTAAACAAATTTTGATTTTATATGGTAATCAATTTATTAAATATTATGAAATATTGTTCTTATAATTACGGTATCTTTTTGTTTATTATCACGATTTTATAAAAAAATAGAATTATAAATATAGAAATTTATATTTTATCTTATTATATATATAGATTTTTCTAATTTACTGTAATCATGTATTATAATGAAAACAAGTAAATAAGTTCTAAATATTATCCTTTTTAAAATAAATATAATAGAAATTGAGACCATTTCTCGAGAGCTAGCTTTGTTAATGTGAAAGGTGTCAAATAAACAAAGAACTGAAGTGAAAGCAAGAAGAGTTTGGAGAAAGAGCAGAAAAAACAAAAATGGGCTCGAATTGAATTCTGTGTAACCAACTGACTGAGCTCCATTAAAGCTGTCTTCTGACAACAATATTTCGGTCTGTATTTTTTGGTAGGGTTCAGAACTTAGTTTGGACCTAGTTCCATACGAGCATGCCAAATATTGTCCAACAGTTTGTTCAAATCGAACACCTATGTCAAACATTTTTTTTTTTTATCAAATGCAAAATTGTTGCTACCTCTGTATAGAAACTCGGCTCATGAACATATACGTACCGTACTTAGTATCTATTACATACAATACAACACCACTTAGTTACATGTACAGCGTATAGGGAACACGGCACAGAATTTGCTGGCAGTCTACAACTAGACTACTCGTTTAAGAACCTTTCTGCGGCAGTGTTTCAAATGCTGAAACTGTGTTACCAAATTTTATACGATGTATTGGAGCACCACTTTGCTTAATAGCACAAGCTGTCTTTTCTTCAAGGGGGCAACGTGCTTTAAGCATAGAAAATACATGGTTATTTAATCTCCTTGCTTTTTTCATTGCTTCCAATAAGGCTTCCCATCCCTGTTAAAAGAAAAATAAATGCTATCAATAACAGCACACAAGATACATACAAAGAAGGCCATCACTACTTAAGCCGCGAGGACCGGGAATTTAAATTGGCACTTAACCAGGTTGCCATGTCGCAGGTTCTTTGTAACTATGTACGATTTGGACATCATTAAAACATTTGATATGACATACATCTAAATTAAATTTGATTTGTTTTAACAATATGGTCAAACTGAAGTTGATTTTATCTTTACTCACTGTATCAGTGAATTGACGAATAACATAAAATAATTTTCTAGAAATGCAGTAAACGAGAAGAAAATGTTGAGCCAAAAGGAAAACATTCCTATAATGCTTGCATGGCAAAGTATGCGCAATAACGGAAACAATAATTTTATTAAAAGATAATGATTACGTAAAACAAGCAAGTATTCTTTTGACTTTGATTTGAAGAATATAAACCTGCACAGCAAATTGTGAGTTCTTATGTGTTTGCATAACAGATGCAGCCTCCACTTCTGCGATATTGAGGATCTGATATGAAAAGTCAAACAGCTCAAAATGCAGCTGCTGCCCAAGCAAATAAATTATAGTGCAGCCCCCCCAAGCAATTGAATCTCCCAGCCTTTCATGACTATTTGATGGCACTTGGGCAGATTCTTCCAAGTATCCCTATGTAGCTCAAGCAAAAACACACATCAAAATATATTTTTTAAAAAAGAATACACACTAGGAAATTCATTAATGTATTGAACAAGATAATACAAAGTGGTTCAAGCTAACTTTTATCCATCTTGAAAATGAGAGAAGGCACCTTTAACTAGTAATGCTTCCATGCTTCAGACAATTTTCAGTCCAATTTAAGAACCCCCCCCCCCCCCCCCCCCCCCAAAAAAAAACCCTAAATAGGAGCCAATTTAACTTACCAAAACCGTGAGTTAAAAGGTACGAAGATAAAAACAACAATTACTATACATGTAAATAATTTTATATGTGAAGCCAATTCATCATTCAAAGCGCTATCAAGTTATTAAGCAACTTGAAAAATGAAAGGGGTGTAGAAGGTTGCTCCTTACAATTTGGAGACCACTGTATATTCGATAGAAATCTTTAGAAATTGTAATGTCAATGAAGCCTGTTTTGGGTGCAGCACTCCATTTATTACAATATTTATCCAACGCAGCACTAGTGAAAGCAAGTGCATACTCCAGCACACTTCCAGTGTTCAAGTTAGCCTTGTATAAAAGATCTGTAACAAAAGAAACAATGTATGTCTGAGCTACTATAAAAAGATCATGTTGCCAGCTGTATGTGCTTTTATTTTGAATTTCAAACAAGGATTCTAGAAGATTTAGGTAGTTATAATCAAGAATTCAAGATCACATTGTTTAAATCTGGTCTTATTTGATTATCCCTTTCTCTAGTATTTATTTTATCTTCAGGATGGTTAGGATCTCAACTAAACTATATCTCGTGTAGTTTTGATCAATGTATAATAAGAAATATCATTTTGTTTTCCTAAAATTACAGATCACAAAGTATATGTTCATAAAGCATAACATTAACATCTCTAGAAGTAGAAGCAATGAATAATAAAAGGATTTTGTTATCAAATCCTTAGAATTGATTTTATGAAATCAAATTGAGAGAGAAAGAATTTTTTGATAAATACAAAGGTATAGTAAATGCTTTTGTCGAAAAAAATAGGGTTTAAGGCATAGAGGGAAGAAGAGAAATGAAAGAATTGATATTAAATGAGATGTATTTCAATGCATTAATAAGATATTTTTAGCAACTATCAAGGAAGAGAACATAGAAAAACAGTTAAGATAATTTGGACATGTGGAAGGAATGTTACTGAAGGCACCGGTGAAAAGAGTAGATAGCATGATTTCTAGTACTATGAAAAGATATAGAGGGAGATCAAGGACATTAGAGATAATTAATAAGAAGAATCTCATAATGAATGATATTCTTGAGAGTTTGGTTTCTTGACCAAGCCCAATAGTGTTATGTGGTCCATGTCAACCTCATATAGTGGGATAGGTTTATTTTTTATGCATAGCACTTTTGACATAAAGACATTCTATTTTTTATTTTTTACCATAATTCCTGCATGAAGATGTTTAGACAATGACATCCATGTCTGTTGCATCATGCTGATACTAAACTAATTTGAGTTTTACAAATTTTTCCTTCTATCTATTTATTTCATTTCATTTCTTTCATCATTTTGAAATACCGTATGGCCATTATATTTCCTATTGTTACAGTCTAGACTTCTCAACTAATCTTTTAACATCAAGCATTTGTACCTTTATCTTTACCAAGAAATATGCCAAGCTAACAGCAAAAATATAAGCATATCCAACAGCACACCTGCAGCTTCTGCTTGTTTTGACATAATGTGGAAAGAGGTAGGTGATGGACAGCCAGGGTATGAAACCATTGCAGCAGCTGTTGATTTAAACAAACTAACAACAGGGCTGTCTCCACCATCTTGAGAAGTTACTATTTGACCATCTGCTCCAGGAAGCAAGCCCAGCCAGGGAGCAGTTTGCATGAAATCCATAGAATCCTTTTCTCTCTGTCAAGAATGCATCGTATTGATCTCTACTACTCTCAAATTAAAGTAGCATATATGAAAAGTTGAAAACATCAATAGGCTACAATTAAGGAAAATGAGGTTATTCCTCCTTATTTCCCACATAACACTATCAATTTTGCAAAATGTATTCTCCAACATTTATGTATCGTTGTAAAAGTACTTTGGGAGTTTGGTGATGATACATTATAATTCTTCAACTGATATGAGATCTCCTCTTGCTCAGATTCTTAAAAAGTCTATGTGAGATTCCAAACTCCCTAAATACCTCTCACTTTTATCATTTTTCTTTGCCTGTCAATTTTGTTTGAGAATCATTCCATAAAGGATCAAATCTCTAACACACCTTATTTAAGATCCATTTGGTCTTGAAGCATGAACAATGCACATGCTCACAACTCTCTCAAAAATGATTTATATATCTAACACTTTCATCCCAAAATAAAAATTCCAATTCACCCAAAAATTAACTAATTTACAGTTAACTTTACCCCAATATGTCTTGGGTTTCAGTGTTTTAAGATATGACCTGAGTCTGACCCCAATAACCCATTCTGGCGCAGAGCTAATTGGGACAAGTTCAGAATGTAGAAATTAAGAGCTGTCTACTTTGTCCATTTGTACAAATATATATATATATATATATATATATATATATATATATATATATATATGAGGAGGAATCAACTTACACCAAGAGTATCTCTTTTAGAGTTACTCCTCATCCTCACTATCATTTTCTTGGAATCTAACGGATAAGATTAATGACTTGTTTCAACCACTAGATTTCAAAAAAATGAATGGTGAGAACTCTTAGAGTAAGTTGATCCCTTCTCTCTTTATATATATATATATATATATATATATATATATATATATAGAGAGAGAGAGAGAGAGAGAGAGAGAGAGAGAGAACATATCATATGAGAGGAAGCTATCTTATATGAGAGTGAGAAGATTAAATCTGGACCGTATAACCAAACATGGAAAGTCAAGATTTAATGTCATGTGACCACTTAAAAAGTCATGTGACTCTTTGACATTAAATCTTAACCCCCCATGTTTGGTTATCCAATCAATATTTAATCCGCTCAATCTCATATAAGATGTTTCCTTTCATAAGATATGCCCTCTATGTACGTTTTATCAAAATCAACCTGATCCATGTCCATGTCCAAAATATTAGGATTGGACTGGACCGGTTAAACCCAGACCACAAACACCTTACTTTCCATTCACAAATGTTCTTAGGTCCTCCTTGCCATTTTTATGTCTGCAAGACTGCAATGCCCAAATTCTTCTAGTGCTACCTAAATAATTTTCCAGTCTCCATCTATTTAAAGTCTGACCAAATAAGGACTTCAAGTAAGTTATCTGCAAAGATTTCCTTTTATTCATAATATTTACCAAGCTTAATATCTTGTGTGTTTTTTGAGTCAGCTTTGCATCATAAAGGTTCTTGACTATAGGTACCCCTTGGTACTTTATCTCCTACAATTGGCTAAAATAACTGGTCTTGTGCCATCTTATTAAGTCTTGAACTTATGTTGATGGCAATTGCAATAAATAAATTGATAATTGCACTATGTTACTGACCAACACAATATCTAGAAGCCCCATCCAATATAATACACTTCCAATCTCTTTTATGCCAAGAAGAACCTCAGCTTTCAGCTCTGATTTTGTCTCCCAGTTAAGATGCTCCTTAACGAGTCTCACACAACCTGTGTAGCAATAATATAAGAATTAATTTCTCAGATATGACCATGTGTCTATGTACTGCACTCCTTAGTAGATAATTTGTTTATGAGAAAACTATTTGTAATGACCATGAAATATAACTGCCTTGATAAATTTCTAGTTTCTAGCAAAACGTTTCAGTGCTTTTGAGATTATGAAAAATGCATTATGCCTAAGGTCTCTTCTAGTTATATAAGAAACAATAAAGAAAGGATATAAGAAATGTCAATGACCTCAACTCCATGACAAAGAAATGCATCTAGTAATACTTTATTCAAAAGAAAGGACAAAGAAATACAGGCTACTAATAATTAGTATCTAAGAAATGTTTTGGTCAATCACTGTGTAATTGGTTCATAGTTACCAATAATTTGGAATATTGTATGATGCATGCATGTCCAAGTATATGAACCACAACATGATTTACATGATAAGACTCACTATTATTTGGAGATTGATTTTGCCTTTCACAATTTTTTATACTTCAAGAATTTTCTATACAATGAATCAGTATGCATAATTTTCCATCAAGATATTGAAAGAATACATTTTAAGCATTCACATATACGAATATTGCAGAGTAAAGTTTTTTCAAGTAAAAAGAAAAGTGCCATCATGTACCTGTCACACCTCCATCGAAAGGAAGAAGCCCAATTGATTTTGGCAAAGAGTCTTGTAATCCTGTAATCATTGGTTCAAGCAAAGTAATCTAGGAATAGCACCCATTTACATTGTTAGTGAGCCATGTCTAAATTTTATAATAGCAATAAATATAGACATATGCAAACTAGAAGCATCCAGTATGTATGTGTGCCAATCTATAAATAATGACCAGTTGCTTAATTTGGTTAAATTAAGGTACAAACTTCTGTGAATGTCATTATGGAATCTATCAACATCAACATCAACAGCACCTTTAACCCAAATTAATTGGGGTCGGTGGTAGATGAACCCAATGATAAATCGAAAATAAAGTAAAAGAGAGAAACAGAGTTAAATATAAAAGAATGGTGAGAGGAAAAGAGAAAAGAGGAAGAAAAGAATTAAAACAGGGAACAACTGGAACATAGAACTACTAAAGGGTTTAAC
>PYAF01000313.1:1152113-1163405 GCA_007407185.1 Glycine tomentella
TCATTATGGAATCTATATATTTGTAAAATTACATGTAAATGTTAGGCAATAGGAATCATCTACTGTAGCTAAGCTGTGGCTAGTGTACAGTAGGAAGAATAAGATGGGAAGGAGTGCCAGTTAGGTTGTTGGGAGTTGGTTAGACTCTGCTAGCTGGCAGGTTAATTAGCAGTTTTGAATAAATAGCATCTTTCTCGAGAAGGAAGGAAAAAAAATGGATTGTATTGAGAGAACTTGAGAAGTGTCTCAGTGTTGTAAGGGAAGAGAGTGTTCTTCCTTGTGTAAAGAGTGAAAGAACTATCAATAACAGTGATCCCTTTATCTCTGCGTTTACTGTTATGTGTTGGTTTTTGTGTGTATCTGTTCTACTTCTAGTTGCAGTTAGTAAAGTAGAGAAGATTCCTAATAGTAACATTTCATCATTCACTTCTCATATCCTTAGCATATGAGTGTGTACAGATCAACACATACGTTATGGTCAAACTTTTGACATTTTTTCATAACTTGAAAAGAAATGGCACTTGTTCTCTCACTATGTATTCATTGCTTGTGTTATTTTGCATGGTTATGAAAAGTCAGTTGATCAGTTTTCCATAGCCAAAACAACTCTGCACTTCATAACCTGTTATTGACATATGGCATAGGTGTCTTGAATATGGATGCAAAAGGCATACATTATAATGAAGGATTTTTTATTGATAAGTAAAAAAAAAATAAAAATTAGAGTGACAAGGGGTAGGAAGTAAGGAGAATTTCAAATAGTTTGCATAAATTTCTATTGTTTAGTTATTATCAAACATAAAGGTATACATAAAATTTTATTTTACGATGTTTAGGAGATTTCCACAGAAAAATAAATGATGCGCAATAAATTATTCACAATTTAGTATTGGGGCCCCCGTGCATATCTGCTGACGGCACAGTATGAACCATACCCAACATTTAACAAATATAAAGAATAGCATACCTTGTTTGATATGTGATCAAGAAGAGCTCTAATAAGCCAAGGTAATGATCGGGATCCCAGAAGTCGAACAATAGAAAACATGTGAGGTGTTCCAAAGAATCCACTATGCAGTCGTGCAAAACTTTGATGGGCAGAATTCAAATCCTATCACATTGAGATAATGAGAAACTTTTATATACGTACATAGAGAAAATTGTAGAAAGCACGCACACAAACACAATCATTCATCTCCTTTTCTCTCATTATATATACACCCAACTAGTAAAAAAAAATGAATATAAGAAACACAAAAATGATAGCTAAAAATATTAGAGTAAAAGCTAGGAAAAAAAAAGGCGCTCTTAACTCAAAAAAACTTGGTGCGTGGATAACATGGTGAGTGGTCCTTTGAATAGATCTAGGATATGCTCTGATTTTATTTTTTTTTTTATCAGCAAAATTAATTATATATATAAAATAAAAAGAGTACCAGTGGTATTGAAATATATACAACCTAATCACAGAACAAAACTATGGCAACCTAATACATGAAAACCACCATGAATTAGGGTGCCAGAGAACTGGCTGAGAAAAAGGCTCACACCCAAAACAGCAGAAGAAAATCTCTATGTTAAACCTTCCCCTGAATACAGAATCTATCCCTAATATTACTAGACCAATAATGAAAGGGGATGTCAAATCCAGTCTCCATATTTTTTTAGCCATGTCCAGCAGAAGAACAGTGCATCCTCCATCAACTTTTGGGCATTGAAAGTGTCGTTGTGGAAGACAATCTTATTTCTATGGTGCCATATGCACCAGGTCAAAACTATCCACCAGGTCTGCCACCTCTGAAGTCTGAGTCCATTGATGTAGCAGTAGGAATGTTGACAGAAGTATTCTTTAGGAGTTACCGAAAACACCCCCACAATGTTTATCCACGACATCGATTCCCACCATAATGGCATAATCCTAGTACAGCTGAAGAATAAATGAGACACATCCTCCACATTACTTCTACAAAAAGGGCAACTGTCATCATTTATTTCCATATTCCTTCTCCTAAAGTTCATCATGGTGGGAAGCCAGTCCCTAATCAGTCTCCAGACAAAGCATGCAGCTTTGCTAGGGATTTTAAGTTTCCATATATCCTTCAACACCTCATTGTGGTTCTGATTTGACAGCTCCCTATTAAGTAACCTGTAAGCACTCCCACTTTATATATGCTGCTCGAATTGCCCACCCACATCCAAGTGTCAAGTTGCTGTACTTGCAATTGCAAACCCTGTATATCCTCCAAATATTTTAGAGCCATTTGTATTTTCCCCTCCATAAATAACCTTCTCCATCTAAGCTGGCCATTCCTAGCCTGCCTGTGATGTTATTCCCATTTGTTGAATATATTGCTTTTTTTGTAAAGATATATGGTAGAATCTTGTGTAAACAACCCCCCTCATCATTCGAATTACAGATGAGGCATAAATCCATCCACCAGATTGATTCATTAACGGACCTTCTTGTCTCATCAAAATTCCTCCAACTTCCATATTAGAATGTGGGTTTGGGCCTAAGTCAACCCCAAAAGCTAGCTCACAGGGTGAGGCTTGCCCTCCACTTATATACTCTATCTTGATACTATCTCTAGCCAATGTAGGACTTGGATTTTTCTCAATACTTCTATACTTGGAACAGCCCCACCTGGCATATTGGTCCTAAGGTCTTATGCGACACACTGACATACATTTTGGAACTTCCCAAAATGGAAAGTCAGATGAATAAATTCAATCAGAGGAAGTAAGTGACATTATTTTACCATGTAAACATCTGAGTTGAGCTAAAAATTGAACTATGTGTACTTGTATTTAACTTGTTTATAATCACAAATAGATAACTATTTATGCCATTAAAAATACTGCAATTGATTTTATAATGCCTGTACCATTAAAGGCAGTAAGAGGAATGCTTACTTGAGTACCACAATAGAAACTAGGCTTAGCAGAGGGTACAGATGGCTTTTGAACAGGAACTGTCCTTGATGATCTGATAAAACGTTGAGTAGTATTGCAGAGAATGAAATTTGGCAAAAAATCACTCTGCATCTCAGACCAAATCTAGCATACATAAAGAAATAGATCAATGAAATTGTAGGAAACAGATCAAGTCATGAAATTATTAATTACCATTTAAATAGTGGTTTCAAACTTTCAATATGAGGATTCAAGATTTAAAAAATAACAGGAAGGCATCAAAATTAAAGTACACCTTTAGAGCTCAAAGGCACAAACCTGTGAGGCCAGTCGACTAGAAAATGATACAAGGGAAATGTTCTCTTGCATCTCATTCAACATGAGACTAAAAGAGTCTACAGAAAGATCTCTAGACAGTAGTTCATGGGAATGTTTTAAGACATCCAACAACTTCTCTAATTCCTGAAATAAAATAGCCAGTATTACATTAGTTAATGAACATTGAGAAAAGAAAAAGTAGTTCATAATAGTTGGGCAGGGAAGTAGCAAAGGTAAAATCACTAACCACTATGGCACACAGATCCTGACACTCAAAACGATCAAATAAAAACTCAATATTTTCACGGAAAACCTTGTTTATCCGTTCAGTGATCAAACTTCGCAAATTAATCATCCTTCCAAGCAGCTGTGCATCAAAAGATATTCAATCACATGAGAGTAATTGCAACTCACTCAAATTCTAATTATGACATCAAGTAGAACATACATGTGAGTGTGTGAGTGTGAGAGAGATCATCTAAATAGAAAAACGAATACATCATGAAAATAAAAGTTTATAATTCATGTAAGCATCAATCTTAGCCTTCATAATTATTTTCTTAAACAATCTCCATTAGTTTGTTGCAGGATGTGGCATTGAAGATGATCGGAACCTACTTTCCATGCTTTTGACACCAGAAGTTTCTACAAGAATTTTATTAATGATTAAAATGGAATTACCCTTGAAACAAAATATTGAAAAGTAAAACACCTACCAAGATGTCTTTATTCTCTCAGTCGACAACTTTACAGAACTTTTTCACTAGGTAGCATATGGATTGGTTTTTTTGGATCTTAAAAACTACTTTAAAGTTCAAGTAAAAATAAAACTTAGATGCTGTGGGTGCAGCTTCTAGAGTCCAAATATGGGGGGTGGAGGAACTTAGATGCTACAAGGAGAATGACAACAGATTCTATATGGTGGCGAGATCTGTGCCTAACTCTTAATTCATTGGAGGCAGGAGGGTGGTTTTCTAGAGGTTTGAGATGGAAGGTGGGTGGTGGGTCCAATGTATTATTTTGGGAAGATGGTTGGAGGGAGGATAGGATACCTTTGAAGGCCAAATACCCCAGATTATATCAGATTTCATTACAACAGAATGTTATTCAGCATATGGGAGCTTTAAATCTGGGAAGGAGAGAATGGCAATTCCGCTGGAGAAGGACATTTATGGAGGGCGAAATAGATATGGTGATAAATTTTCTGGGGGAAGTACAGAGTTTGGAGGTAGCAGAACAGCAACCAGACGCATGGGTATGGGTGAGAGCTTCAGATGGAATTTATTCAGTAAGGAGTGCTTATTGCCTAATTACCTCGAAGGATGTGCCTCAGACACAGGATGAGGTGTTCAAGCTGCTGTGGAAGCTAAAAATCCCTAGCAAAGTATCATGTTTTGCTTGCAGATTAATAAAATATAGACTTCCTACTAAGCAAAATCTATGTAGAAGAAATATGGTGATAGACGACACCACATGCCCTTTCTGCAGAAGTCTAGAGGAAGATGCTTCACACATTTTCTTTAGCTGCCCACATATTTTGCCTTTGTGGTGGGAATCCAGATCTTGGGTTAATATTGTTGGGGTTTTCTCGATTGTCCCAAAAGAACACTTCTGCCAGTCCTCTTACTGCCATTTAAGTGGGATCAGCTTACTTAGATGGCAAATCTGGTGGACAGCTTTAACTTGGTGCATTTGGCACCATAGAAACAGGATTATTTTCCATAATGATTCGTTTGATGGTCAGAAAGTTTTAGAGGAGGCTATATTTTTCTACTGATCTTGGCTGAGAAACCTGGAGAAAGGATTTGATATTCCTTTCCACTTTTGGTCTAGTAATATGAGAGAGGGTTTTGTATCTCAGGGGAGGTTTTAGCTTTTATTTCCTTGGAAACAATCAGAACCTTTTTGGCTTTCAGCATGTTTTCATGCTTCAAGCCACCTTTGTTCTGTTCCTGTTTCCTTAGCTTGTAATTCTGCAGTACTTCTTGTACTGTTTTTTAATATATATACTTATCTTTGCTGATCAAAAAAAAAAAAAAAGTAAAAATAAAACTTTATAATTGAACGTGTTTGATAATTTTATATTTTTTTCAGCTTAAAAGTAAATTTTTAGTTAATAATTCTTGGTTAGCACACTATTGAGTTTTGGGATTTGGAAAAGTGAAGAAGGGAAAGGAGAAGTTCCTAAAATATAGATTATCTAAAAGCTCTTCTTTTTTATGTTTTCTTCCTTAGTTCATATAGAAAGAAGCCACTTTTATACTTAATAGCTTTTATAGAATTGTATTTGGCTTGGCTTCTCCTTTCTTTGAAAGGAGAAGCTCCAAAAAGATAGACCAGACATCCAAAAGCCAACTTGGACCCTAACTAATCCAAGTTGAGTTGGGTTGAACCAATTAGATGGGCAACGCTCTCCCAGCACCTGTTTGTCCATTCACAAGATTTCAAACCTGGACTTTCTGATCAACAAGCTTTGCTAACTTGTGGGAAGATTTTGATGCAAATGCAACTAACTGATAACCAGTAAAATATTAAATTCTTAGGAGGAAAAATATTCTAAAAACTTATTCCTGTTTATAATAGTACACAAAGACATCTGTTTTGTATAATTCTTGAAGTTATAGTAAGTCACATCATTCCAAAATCGCTTGAAAATATAATGAGATTTGAATTGTTAACAGCCTGATAAATATTAAAAAAAGAAGTAATAAAACAATTAAGCTTTGTTCACTTAAACTAGGGCTTCAGTCAAGCATTTCCAAACCCTGCTGGGAGATGGATGTCTAATAGCATGTACATATATTTTCCAACCCCCCCACCTTGGGCTATTTTTGTATAAAAATATTGTCAATCTGGTAGAATACACCCAGTTTACACTTTCATGCACCAAATCAATCATGGAAAAACATTATGATAGTGTAATTCATTCACCTTCACTCTAGTCATTTTAAGCAACATATTGAGCCTTATGGGTTGCACGGCATACTTTTCTGCATTGTCTGAAGCAAAGAGGAATGAAGGATCAAGCAATTCACTGCATGATTTAGGCATCCATCAGTAAGAAAAAAGGTTTGTCCAAGGAATAATCAAAAGAAAAGCTGAATAAGCCAAAGAAATAATGAGCATACCTTGCTGCCCAACTTTTGTAATATGTGAAAATGGTTTCACACAATTTTGTAACAAATATATCAAAACAATGATCCACCTGTGAAAAAAGGTAAACAGAAAACAGTGTCAATGAATGCAGAAAGCATATGATAGGAAACTGGTAATCAGAAGCGAAAATCTTATTGTACTATCACCAGAATTCACTCTCTGCTACCGGTATAAACTGATGTTGACAGAGGCAAGAATTTACAAACAACTCTCAGAATTCACTCCCTGTCCTCACTCAATTTTCTGGGTGCCACCACAAAGATCCTCCCACCCCCTCCCTTATTTTTACCCTCGCTTTCCCATGTTTCCCCTTCCTTCCCAACTTGCCATGCAAGCAAGAATTTTATGGCCCAATTCCCACTTCTACTCCTTGTGCTCAATTCCCCTAGTATTCTTTTTATCATCTCTTAAATTCAGTAACTGTAGGATGATGCCTAACAGCACATAAGTTACACCCATGAATTTAGCGCACTACAGCATATGCACCTCAAATCATCCATATCAGATATTATACTGCTCCAGGACATTCATCATATAATCATCTAGCATTAGCCATTAAGTTTAAAATGTATAATACCTCAGCCTCAATTTCATCGTATAGAAACCGTTGCTTCAGCAACACCAAGGCATGCTGAGCTGAATCATTATAGATGTCAAATGGCATTAGAACACTCTCGAGAAGACCAGAATTCGGTGACTCAAGTACACAATCCACCAACATCCAGGGAAGGGAGCATTCAATTGGAAACTATATGGAATAAATTAACTAAATTTAGTACAAGAGGGGGAGGTGGAAAACAAATGCATAAAAGAAAATAAAAATAAAAAGATCACAAGTTTAGCAGAATTTGGAAATTTTGAAGTTTGAAAACCAACATTGAGAAACCCATTACACAGAAATTACTTCTTGATAACAGAATAATGTTGAAGTTCATAAAAAGCTATCAGCAAAATGAAGAAAGATTAGATGCACATAGCATATAACTTTTTTTTTATAAATAAAACCTGTTTCAATGAAATATTCAGCCTTCTTTTACTTGTTATTTTGGTCTCAATGAGTAGTTTATGTAAAATTAACAGATTTGGGATGGGGTGGGGAGTAGGGGACAACTAAAGTATACAAAAATAGAGACAAGACATTCACTTTTAAAGGGCTAGGATAGAGAAAAAACATCAATATTAGAAGAGTTTTTCAGGAGAAAAAAATAACAAATACAAACACCATCATCCTACCATCTTCATTGAAATTTTTCAAGGAAATACCTGGAGGCTCTAACAATTTGCATTCCAAGTTGCAAATTTATACAAACACCATCATTCTACCATTATTAGAGTTTCTTATTCAATTACAATTTATAAATAGATTCCGATGAATGAATGCCTGATGCAATCAATATCTTGCAAGTAGCTATGAAATTTGTAGCTGGTTTTATCAAAGTGAGTTTCTGTTGAACATGATAGATTTGAAATTCAAATAATTTTGTGGTGATAAGTATTACCTGAATGACTCGTGAAGACTCTAAATAGAATTCTCTAAACCATAAGAAACCAAGATCTGTCAATGTTGCAACAGTTGCTGCAAGCATCGTTACCCAAGTCAATTATATTGAAGGATGCAATAAGGCATATGCAAAGGATTCTATATCATTGAACTGTTTCAGAAATTTATTCAGCCACAATTCTAACCAAGAAAGCAAGATGTCAATTTAATGTTGTGTTTAGCTATCCTTTAAACATCTACCTGCCCTCTCATTTCAATGATGTATAGTTTTTATTAGATGTTTTAACTTTCGTAAGATCCCATAGATTTCATGAACACCAAATGATATTGTTAATAATCAGGGATCTGTCAACTCCATTGCATGAGGAGGTGTATTGGGAAAAACCCAAGTCCCACATTACCTAGAGATAAGACAAAGATAGAATATATAAGTGAGGGGCAACCCTCACCCCATGAACTAGCTTTTGGGATTGAGTTAGATCCAAACCCACATTCTAAGATAGGATCAGAGCCTATCCTAGATCCATTCAAAGGGTCACCCACCATGTTATCCGCGTACCAAACTCAAAAGTGTTTGGGCATGAGGGGGTGTATTGGGAAAACCCAAGTCCCTCATCAACTAGAGATAGTGCAAAGTTAGAATGCATAAGTGGGGGACAATCCTCACCCCAAGCTAGCTTTTAGGGTTGAGATAAGTCCAAACCTACATTCTAGGACATATATGTCTAATTCAATTTCTAGATGTTTGACTAATTTACCCTTTTATTTTGTCAGATAAAAACCAAGAGGGAGTAGAAGAATCCTGTATAGGTTTGAAGCAGTGACCATGAAGCCATGCCATATATACGTTTGTGGATCCATATGTTATTAACAGAGATATAACACAAAAGGTAACGCTTTAAAACGAGCTCCCTAATGTAGGAGAGGAACCACAGGGTAGGAGTAGCGAGAGGAAGAGGTTGTTAGTGTAGATGTTGGATCTATGAATGGAATGTGCCCAAAGGATGAGTCTTTGTAGTAAAATTGATGCTTGGGTCAATCTAAGACCATTTACCTGAGTAGTCTAAAATATGAAGGAAAAAACCAAGCTTGTAAAAAAATGTCTCCAGCTGTTTTAAATCATTAACTGGGATTTCTGAGCCACTATTGCCGAAGAGTCCACCTGGCCTCCTAAGGTTACCACCAGAAACCACATCATATATTAAGAACTGCAAGCAGTGCACCTGTAGTGAAGAGATAGGCTAAGCAACTATGCTAACCACAAAATTACATATATCCACAAAACGAACTTGTAAAGCAGCCCAAGCCAGGATATAGAGAGTACACATGAAGAAGAAATTATCATGCAAGGCCTTATATAGTATGAATAAATTTATTGCTATAATTTACGTGAATACACATGAAGAAGAAATTTCACAAAGAAGACCTGTGTTTGAAAAAAGTAATCTAAGAAAAAGAAGAATTTTTTTTTCAAAATCATAACATGTAAGAATGAATCTTCCTATATGCATGACCACATAAATGAATCTTGTTCAACATTTCAAAATAAAGGCACATTTGAGCATCTTTATTTATTTTCTTCTATCACAGCATTAGTAACTAGTTAGTCCATATGCTAGTTCAACAAAACATCTATGCAGAATTACAGATAGCAGAGTTCAATATATAGCATAGATACTTTGATCTCTGATAAATGCAGCTCTTCACTTATATGCATATTAATAATAACAAATTATATAACAGGCCCAGAAAGAGAATGGAAAATGATGAAGACCTGAGCAGCAGTTGGGGCAACTGCTCTTGGATAAAACATGTTTGCTTTGCTTTCTTCACCTCCATGCTGAGAGGACTGTAACTCAGATTCTGATTTGTTTGTATTAGCCATCCAATCAGCTGAAAGGGTCCGCATATCTGAAAGAATCCTGAAAATCCATATTTGGGTAATTGATATGAGCAATAAAAAAAACTTGAAGCAAGAAATGAGTATTAGATGAATCATGATGTAGACTTTTCAATCAAGGAGCTGTTTTCCTTGAATTTTCTTGGGATTCAAATGAAGAAATAGAATTCAACCCAAAAACTCTGAAGAAGTTAAGTATCACAGGATAGTTCAAAGAACCATCAAATACTGCATTTAAAAATAATATCAATTTCTACCAAATAATAATAACTGAAATAATGAAACCATAAGCCAAAATTTGCAAATTCAGGTTTTATTAATATAGTCTAAACTCTAGCCATACTCTTCGACTAAGCTGCTCACATATGTCAGAACACAAGTATCATGCAATGCAATTTACATTGAAGGAAATCAAGTATGAAACAAAGACAAGTGTGGTTTGATTAACAAATAATAAATACTAATATTTATTATTTAAAATTTAAACTTTTTCCCCACAATTTCACTACATCTTTGAGAATGTGTATTTGAGTTTCATACACTCGAAATAAACCACATCTTTTCCATTGAAAGTATAGTCCATCCAGTCATTTATCCTTTTTATTCTCAGATATCACAAGAACTGACATAACATAACTAAGCACATGTTCAGTTTTGCTTAATTTTTACACAAATACTATTCAGCCAAAATCTGTCCCTGCAGCTCTTTGATTAAATTGAGATCAAAGGAAATAATATTTTAGAGACTGTTTGTAAATGAAAAGATTGATACAAAATGCACTCAGCCATAAGAGATATATATACATGATGGTAAGTGAAACCATTATTATTAGGTAATTTCCAACAGGTTACACACTTGGTGAAAACAAATTAAGCTAACTGAAACATTAACTAAATTCTCTGTTGGTATCATTGAAATACTCAACAGAATACATGTTAGTGCTAACTATATTCTTATTTACTTTATTTTATTTATTATACAAGGTTGTACAACAAGCTGTACATAGCCCAGACTTGGTATAAATAAGACGATAAAACAGAACAAGCTAGTCTCTTCCATGGTTTCAACAGAAAGCATTTTCTCTCTTGATCCAGTCTAATAGTATAAACGTATCTTGAAACCAACTACCTCCAAGTTGCATTGTGAAAATATTGTTACATCTTTGATTATGATCCAGAAAAATTATGTTTTCATGATACAGTCTAAGTCTCTAAGAGCAGCTTTAGGACTTTCATCAACAATTCCATGAGAACACCGAGTCCAAGGAACATCTCAGCTATCAAGTTACACAAAGTAACAATTACATACCATGTAATGTGAAATTAGAATACTACCTAGAGAGGTCCTTCTTCTTTCTGAAGGTAGTCCGCAACATAGTAGCTAATGTGTTTTGGACAAAATCTTGTACCTCAGAATGTATTGTTTCCCATAAAGCATCAGCAACCAGTGTATCACACCGCTGCATCATAGATCCAACACTCTTTATGTAGCTCACAAGTTCAA
>PYAF01000313.1:1163505-1193806 GCA_007407185.1 Glycine tomentella
CAGCAACCAGTGTATCACACCGCTGCATCATAGATCCAACACTCTTTATGTAGCTCACAAGTTCAACCAGTGCTTTCCTTTCCTCTGCACTGTAATTATATCGTACTACCTACAACAAACACAATATTTATGGCAACATATATTTTTATCTTTTAATGAGACACCATTCAAGATATATTTTGACTTTAAGTGTAGGGTGTCAACTTTGATTGAATCAAACTTAAGTACAATTAACCAAATCACGTTTGTGTGTGGTTAACACAAATAATTAGATAACCGAAAATAAGTGGCTAACTAATAGAGTTGAGAGAATTTGAGAGAGAGAAGAAATTGAGACTGAGAAATCTAATGTTATTCAACCCAAGGGTAAACAGATTACAAACTAGTTTATATAGTTGAGCTAACAGTCAACTAACCTGAGTTAGTTGATACAGCTGTCACTTAGTTGTCATAGACTAACAGACTTAACAATAACAAACCAACTACCAACTATAGTAGTTAGACTACCAGCAGCTTATTACAAGAAAGTAAAAAATACACTTCGAGTAATATATACTCCTTATACTCTTATAACCCCCCCCCCCCCCCCCCCCCCCCCCCCCCCCAAAACACACACACAAGCTCAGGAGGGGTTGGAAGAATGTCTTTCAACTACTTTGAGCTTGGATCTGAACAAAAGAAATGAAGCAGGGGAAAGTGCTTTGGTCAGAATATCAGCTAGTATGCACAACATTAATCTGCCTTGTGAGAACCTTCGCCCTTACAAAAAACAGATCCAGCTCCATATGCTTTGTTTGAGAGTGAAGAACAGGATTATGAGCCAAAGAGACAGTGCTGGCATTGTCACAGAGAATTAAAGGAGTAGTGTAAGCAACTTGAAGTTCAGAAAGAAGAGACTGAATCCAAGTCACTTCTGCTGCAATTAGAGCCATGCTTCTATACTCTGCTTCAGTACTTGACCTGGCCACAACCGATTGTTTCTTAGACCACCAAGAGAAATAGCTGCTCCAGAAGTGGACCTCCTATCATCAGGATCAGAGGCCCAATCAGCATCACAATAAGCATGAAGAGAGAAAGGTTGCCTAGCAGAAGAAGCTTGAAAATGTAACCCCCAAAAAATAGTACCCTTAAGATAATCTTAGAATTCTCTTCACAGCTAGCCAGGGTTGTTCAGAGGGCTTTGACATGAATTGACACACCTTGTTGACAGATAAACTAATTTCTGGTCGTGTAATGGTAGCATACTGCAAGGCACCAACTATGGATCTTGACAAGGTAGGATTCAAAAAGTCTTCAGAACCAAGTTTGGTCAGTTTGCAGCCTCCAACCATAGGAAGAGATAGGATTAGATTCATCCATTTTAGTCTTTGCTAAGAGATCTCTAATGTATTTTGACTGAGTGAGAATGAGGGATCCATTCTTTTGCCTTTGAACTTCAATTCCCAAAAAATAGTCCAAATCACCAAGATCTTTGAGGGAGAATACAGAATTCAGTTGAGAAAAAAGAGAATTAATTAGGTAGGTATTGTTTCTGGTGATGATGATGTCATCAACGTAAACAAGAATGTAGACAATAGAAGCATTTTCAGAAAACACAAAAAGGGATGGGTCACATTTGCTTGAGGAGAATTTAAAACTGAGAAGAGTGGTTTTCAGTTTGTCAAACCAGGCTCTAGGTGCCTGTTTAGACCATAGATGACCTTGTGCAATCTGCATGCTGCTTGTTAGAGGACACAAACCCTGGGGGCCGTGACATGTAAATCTCCTCTTCAAGAATGCCATTGAGGAAGGCATTGTTAATATCTAATTTTTGAAGAGGCCATTTGTGAGATATGGCAAGGGAGAGAATAAGTCTGACAGTCACAGGTTTGATTACAGGAGAGAAAGTCTCTTTGTAATCAAAACCCAACTGCTGATGAAATCCCTTTGCAACCAGCCAGGCTTTGTACCTATTGACAGAGCCATGATGTGGAATTGTGATTCTGATCAGTATTGATGTTAAGGCCGGGTTGAGATTGAGAATTTATGAATGGAGAGTCATTCTGTTCAGGATAATCAGATGAAGAAGATCACAACTGTTGAGATGAATTGGGTGAAGAAGAGGTGTGTTACTTGGAATGAAGGGTGTAAATGAAGGCTGAGGTGTAGTATTGGGTAAGTGATTAGTGAAGGCTGAGTATTTGGTAAAACAGTAAGGGTGGTTGTGGTGTCAGGAACATCAGAAGTGATTAATGATGAACAAAAATTGAAGAAAATAATTGATTGATTTGTGTGATGAATGGTTAAGTTTTGTGGGGTTAATTTAAAAACAAAATTGGCTAGGCGTTTAACATGCTTGAAGTAACAAGGAGTATCAACACAACTGAAAGCACAAGTTGCTTTCTAGAATTGCTCTTAGTTAACTGTTTCATACAAAAAAAAAAAAAATGAAGCAAATATTGGTTAGTGTGAAAATGATTAATTTTGATGTGTTTAATGGAAAAACAATATTGATTAAAGTAATATTTAATGTGGATAAAGCTACAAGCGATATCAATTGCAATGTAGAATTGCTCTTCGGTATAAATAGTTAATTATTTTATACAAATAAAAAAAATGATGCCAATATTGGCAGTACTGTAGTGCCAGTACCAGATTAGAACATTAATCATTAATCATCCATCACAACCAATGAGGACAACAAGAATAAGAATAAAAGCACAAGGAAATAGAAGATAACAATAATTAGAATATTCAACCATTCCTTACCTTTTCATAATCAGAGAATGATGGGGATGCATCTTTGCATGGTCGAGAAAATTTCCAAGCACATTGTTCCCATATGCGTGCAGTCCATCTGCTTAATAGCTGAAAACCTTCAACAATCATATCATACATGTTCCCCTTGACTTCTTTGCTCCATTCAACATCAGAACCATCAGTTGACTTCAACAGTAACAGCTGTAAAACAGAGATAAACAACAAACAAGCAGGTTTTAAATGCTATGCAACAGTCAACAGAAACAAAACAAATAAGATTTCAGAGAGGATTTTATGTTTGAAGCCCAGTCAGAGAAGAGGGCAGCACCTGATTCATTGCAGAAGCAAAACGAATAACAAAATCATCATGCTCAGCACGGATGGCTCCAATATGATTGATGATCAGATAATGTCTCTGATATGTATATCATGTCAAGTTTACATTCTAAAGGACCCAGTGGGAAGATGCTTTATAAGTTTATAAAAGTTTAACACTTCAGAAATAAAATGATTCCTCAATAATTTTTTTAATATTAGTAATCTTAACTACAAATTAATCTAAAAATGGATAACCGGTTGCAATAACATATATTAGTTAAACCTATGAAGTTTTCCATATCATCCAACAATGAACGCATAAAATTTTGCAGGAAAAAAAAATAACTCTTAACACCAAAAAAAATTAGGAGCCTATAACCACTGCAGTTTTCAACTTATGTATTATTCAATTCCAGCTGAAACACTATAAATAATTTGTCAATAATCAGAAAACAACTATAGACCATCCTCCGGGCATTATTTAACTTTAATGAACAGAAAGCATGCAAGTTGTTATCCAAAAGTATAGGCTTGATTACTATTTTGGTCTTCTAATTTATTTTTTTGGTTCAATTTGGTCCTCTTATTTTTAAAAGGTTCAGTTTGGTCCCTTTATTTTAAAAGGTTTTAGGTCTGTTATTTTTTAAAATGGGTTCAACTTGGTCCCATTTTCTTCCATCAGCTTCGAACATTCTCAAAAAATGAGACCAAATTTGGTTTTAAATGGGACCAAATTGAACCCATCTTAAAAAATAAAAGACCTAATTGAAACTTTTTTTTAAAAAAAAGGACTAAATTGAACTTAATATATAAATTAAGGGACCAAATTGAACCTTTTAAAAATAAGAGGACCAAATTGAACCTTAAGAATAAATTAGAGGACCAAAATAGTAATTAAAACAAAAGAATATATCATGGTTGCAACTCATCTCTGCAGTGAAAGTGGTAAAAATTAATATCAGTTCATGGATGACACAAGTCAAGGAAATAAAATTTTTGGTTCAGTAATAACAAAATAGTATCAATTTATCAGTAAAATATAAAACAATTTGGAGGATATTCTTGTTCTTCACGAGGCGGAAGCTCATGAGGTGCTGGAAGGGTGAGAAGGCGAGTTTGGGAAGAAAATTTTGGAAAGTATGTTGATAATTCCTTCAATATAGCAGCAGGAGACAAATGCAGATCTGGAAATGCAGGAATGACTGCTTCATTCTGTAAAGAAGGATAAAAAGATACACAGATTTGAACTTGTTGACAGTAGAGAAAAAATTCAAGGCAAAAAAAAAAATTATAGGTAATCCAATAATAGCATCATTTCATTCACCAGTACATATAATGTTATCAATAATCATATATACAGCAGTACCTTAAATATATTGATCAGTCTGTTGATTTTCACCCTCTTGTACAGAGACTCGCTGTCTTTCTCTGATGATGTCACCAGGACAACAAGAACAGGCAAAACACGCAAAAGAATGTGGCGCTCTGGAAAGAGAAGTGCAAAGTCCAATTCTAAAGACTCTACAACAAAGACTATAAGAACTTGAAGAATGTCCTCTACACTATTTCAAGTCAAGGATTTTGAATAAGAAACAAAAAGGAGGATATTTAAAACATGTTAGAAAGCAAAAGTTGAATCAGGGTGGGATAAATCGATAGGAGTTCTTTGTCCTTTGTGACAGTATTCAAGGACAAAAGCCAAGCCCTAGATTTTGGATTAAAAACTCCTCATCAGCTAGATTTCCTCTAATTTGCTTTAAACTGTAAACTTGAAATTTGAATAACTAATCAAAAGAAGGATTTGAGGTAGCCTAGCCACCAGTTATTCTCTCTTTATTTCTCATCTCATGTAATGACCAAATCTACATGTTTCTTTTGGATGGAAGTATATCTAGGTTAAGGATAAAATCCTCCAGTCTCCTACACTCTCTCTCTCATCACTATAAGTTCAACACAAATTAGCACCAGTTTTTCGTTTTAATGGACCACCTTATCTATCAAGTGTCAATTGAATCAGTTCCCATATCCATCCTAAATACAAAACTTTTTTTAGAAAAAATCTAAACAAATATAACCAAACATTAACAAGTTAAACCTAAAGAGTAGACGTTGTGGTTTTGCTAAGAATGTTATATGGAACAAAAAAATGTTAAGTAGATATGCAGGATACTTGTTCACACGGAACATCTCAACATGCAAATTCAACAAAATAGCCCATCTTGTGCTCAAGAAAATCTGCACATACAATTAAAAAAAGATCAATCACCATCCATCTTTGGTTTGGCATTTTCAAAGTACAATATAAACAAGGAGAACTTTGGAAAAAGACTCTTTTATAATCAATCAATAAATAACAAATTTACAGCACTCTATATGTCACAAACTTTGAAATTTCATCAATTATGCACCTGCAAATCATCTAATTCCTCCCTCATTGAATCAGTGTCTTGCCACTGACCACTGACTTGTGTGAAAGTCCTGACAAATTAAGGGAGGGAAAAACCAAGATGAATGACTGAAACTTCATTAAGTAAGTTTTCAAATATGGAAATCCTAAATCAAGTTCATAATAATATTCCTAAAGATTATCAGGCATAGCATGAATCTTGGAAAGTTTGCCATGTTCTTCTGAAGTTTGGCAATATTCAAAGCCTTTTTTACAGTTTTCCTAACTACGGGTAACAGATAAACCTGTATTTCTTAAAATAGACAAAATAAAAATCATATTTCAACATGTTCTCTTAGAATTTATATTCATATTAGAGAAAAATGTGTTTTTAGTCCCTAACTTTCGGTCAAATGTGATCAAGGTCCTTATACTTTCAAATTGATGAATTTGGTCCTCAAACTTTAAAAAACATATGGATTTAGTCCCACCTAACTTCAAAAAATATGATGAATTCTTAGAGAGAAGGGACTAAATCCACATGTTTTTTTAAAGTTTGAATATCAAATTCGTCAATATGAAAGGTCCCTATACATTAACCACATTTGATAGAAAGTATAGGACTAAAAACACATTTTTCCCATCATTACCTAAATAACCAGATAATTTGAACACTCTAAAGCTAAGTGATTTTATCAGAGAGAAAAAAGAAAGAAAGAAAAAAATACAAAAGGACAAAAAGAAAACATATTTGCTAATTAAGAGAAGAGAATGAGATGCATACAAAAGCACCATACATAAAAAGGGTTCCGAGAAGAAATGGTTATAAGATAATATAACAAACAAAATGAAGCACTAAACCTGAGAAAAGTTGAAGATCCTCAACCTGAAGATAAAGTGAGATAGGCATAAATTAAATACATACCTTTTATACCATGAAAAGTCATTAGGTATGCTTGCCTTAGCATTTTTAAGATGATCAAGTTGCACCAAAACATCAAGCAACTTCAACATAGACCTGCAGTCAAGAACAAAGAAATTAAAAAATACAAAACAACAACAAAAGCATAAATCATTATAACGCACCACAAATGAGATATTGTAGGGCCATTAATGCGTCGCTCAGGCCTAGAAAAACGTTGCATGTCAGAAGCTAACTGCAAAAAAATGACATTTACAGATTTACTTAATGTGCTAAGTCTGGATCCAGCTAAGTTTCTGATAAAATAATAAAGAACATCCAGTACTTTTGAGGAAGCAGATGCTTGCCAACGCTGAATTTCACGCAGACGACTCATTTCCAAATCCAGAACTTGATATGTTTCCAAATATAAGTCAGCTTGACTTTGCTTCATAGAATCAGGTAGCTGCCCCATTGTGGCAAAATGCATAAATTACATAAAACAATATAGGCATAAGGAAACATGAAAATGGATCTCCAGTATGATAAATTTAATATTGCTAATTATCAGCAAAGAAAAAGAAAATGGCAGTATATAACATATCAAGTTGCATTAGGCGAAACTATTGGTTACACAAAACCTTGTCTAATTGAACTCATTCCTTTACGCCAAAAGACTAACTTTGGGAGTAGACCATCAAAACAAAGAAAAAAAATTATAACAATTTCTAGAATAACTTTGCCTTTTAAATGAATGAGTAGCCAACAATTTCTCTCCCTCTCTCTCTCTCTCTCTCTCTCTCTCTCTCTATATATATATATATATATATATATATATATATATAACTAGCCAACAAACATAGAAAATTTGCATTAGTGCCAATAAACTTCAAATATAATGCACTTCAAGTCCAAAGATTGACTCTTTTTTGTTTTGACAAAATTTCTCCATTCATCTAAAAGACAATGTACTTTATATCCGTTGACAGACACAGACTACACTTCAACTACCTGTAGCTTAAGAGAAAATTTACCTGAGGAAGTGCTTTGACACAACTACGATATGTGTAAAGCACTGATGCCATCTCCTTTCCCTCTTGGGTAAGGGCATTCTGCATTTTGTATCAGCAAAAGCAGTTAAAATTTAAAAATCTCAACAAAAGATAAAGGGTAGATTAAACAACAAAAATAGCCCAAGAGCTGCATACCAGCTGATTGAGAGCTTTTGTGTCCTCTGATAGAGATAGTCTGTAAGCAGAAACATCGCTATACTCTACAAAAAGGAGGGTGGTTATGGTAATTAAAAATAACTCTATGCATCTTTGAAGCAAAGCCGATAGTGCTCAAGCTTTTAAGTACAATCAAAGCATAAATGCATTACATATCCAAAGAAGAAGAAAAATGGAAGAAGAAACAGAAGTACCTATTGGACTTTCAGTTGCACCTCTCTCAGTTGACACCCACACTCCAGGTCCCTGCACCTCTGGTTGCTCATCCTACATAATTCACAAACTTAAAAAAAGTACCCAAGAAAACCTCAAGTTCCTGAAATGCGTTATTTTGGAACCACAACATCAAAGTACATGCCATGTAAATCTAGCATTCACAGATCAGAAGTCAGTTTCAGTCAATAGTTGACTAATAAACATTTCGGACAAAGAAAATAAAGAAGCCGCTCGCTATCCATAACAAGCTCACACAACTTCAAAACCAAAATGAAAGTTTCTGTAATTAGAATTAGCAGCAATTAAGCGAATGATGGACTGAATCAGACAAACAATGGCAAAAGTACAAAAGAAAAATGATCCATAGGCGCATTTCAATGTTCATAACAGAAGAACAGAGAAAAAAATGATGCAGAAATTGGATTGAAATAGAGAAACAAGAGTTGTTGGCGAAGGAAGTACCTCGAGCGAGAATGTGGATAGAGCTGCAATGGCTTCCTCGACGGGTACAGCCATAGCCAAATCCTGAGTCAATCGTGAGGGAAAATCAGAACGCGTCGCGAAGCATAGAAGAACAACAACAACAGAGGAAAGATATACTACAATTGCTTCGTTTCTCAAATTCTCTCTCTCTCCACTACTCGGCAGGTACATAAACATCACAGAGTCTTCAATTGCAAGTCTCTGATCAAGTATCATTTTCTGTATGGACTAAAATGCCCTCATTCTATGTTGTACTCCTTATCACTCGGTTTATAATATATAGTAAATAAATTTTTTCTCTTATTATAATATTTCATTTTATATATATTATTTAGTTTTTTACTAAAATACAAATTATCTATTTTACTTTCATATGAACATTAAAAAATATGAATAGATTTTCAATAAAATTAAGGTTAAATTTGAAAAATATTATAATTATAGAAAAATTTAATGTAAAAACTAAATTAATTATTTTTTTAATAAACATAAATTAATCAATTATGTCTTATAATTAAGAAAGAATAATGATAAATAAAATGAAAGCATATATGGTATATTGTCTATTTTTTTTTATCACGACTGGTTCTTAGTGGGAACATGAGATACCTCCCAAAGTTTAATCTTTTGAACAGGTTATGTTACTAATCTTTATTTGAGATTTAAAACATCTTTAATGAAGCAACTCTCTCTAGATACTTCCAATGAATCCACTAATATACATCACTTATTTTGATTCTTTACAATCCAAAGATTTATAAACACTAAATCTGTACCATGGAGCAACTCTCTTTACGTGCTTCCAATGAATCCAAAAAAAAATAAAATTATATGATTATATTTTATTAATAACTTATTTATTATTTTATAATTATCTTATTTATAAATTAATTAAACTTTCAAATAAGAAATTGAGTAGACTATTATTATGCAAAATATTTGTTGGCACAATAAAAAAATAAAAAACAATTAATAAAAGTTACATAAAAATTACATAAATAAAACCTAATTAATTAATAAAAATTACAATACAATAAGTAGCAAAAGTACTAGAGTCCATATTTTTCTTTAAAAATTTGGATTTGTGGAAAGTTGATATTTTGGCATGAAATTAAACCACAAATTTATATTGAATGAATTTTGGTTTGGATCCATCGAATAAAAATAAATCAAAAAAGTTGAGAATTTTTTTAGAGTGGGAAAAAGAGAAATTTAAGATATCTTAATTGTGTAAAAAAGGATTGAATTGTCTCTTATTTATGTAAAAGAAAAAAGAAAAAGAAACCCGTTGAAATGGTGGGAGTAACCGTCTAAAAATTTGAATGTAGTGAAGAAGGAGGAAGTAACACTTAAAAAAAAAAATGAATTGCCGCATACTTGTATTAAAATATTATTTTTAAAAATAAAAATAAAATTAGAATGGTGGCATTATCTTAACTTCTTTAGCCATTATTTTGGTTGCAACAATTGCAACACTAAACCAAGCAACTATGGAGGTCCTGTCACAATCAAGGATTGCTTCGCCCTACCACAATGTATATGGGATCTCTTTAGGTAATTAAGTTTATTTAGAAGTTTCCTCCATGATATCACCATGTGCCACACTTTGATGCGGAACCCCATCGTCAAATTGAACCAGCATTGGTGATACCACCAAGCGCATCAACTCGACCATGATGTCACCATCGACGACCCCCACAAGGTTGCTCTAAGCTCAGATGATCGCGTAGCGTTGTGTGGTGATGTTGTGCAAGGTTGGGGGAGATCTAGATTCTGAAACAAAATCTTCGGTTTGAATAAAAAGTTTTTCCTTTTGGATCTAAGACAACCTCGTTGTTGTGGATTGAAATTTGCAATTGTTGGTTCTTCGAAGATGGAAGCGGCAGAATCAGGGAGAAGAATTGGAAAGAGAGAAAAAAAAAAACTTATGGTTTTCTCTTAAAAAAAATCAATGCATATATATTTACAAGTCTCCATTTTTTCCTAGTTATTAATTGTAAAAAATACATATCTAACACATCATATTTGTTTCCATTTGTTTCTCACGGTGGGAAATTTGGTGAAATTTTCCACCTTAGAACCATCTAGTTTGACGACCCATAGTCAAAAGATAGACTTCTCCTTTTCTAGTTTGATCATCATTTTTTTTATATCACATTCGGCTACTAACATTTATTAATGAGACAACATCTATACATACCATTCATGAGATTAGGATAAAATTCATTTAAAATAAAAAAGATTATAATGTATTTTCTTGTCCCAAAATAATTATTCTAAATTATTTTGCATAGATAAAAAATTAATAAATAAATAAATAAATATTAATAATTTTATAACATTAATTTTACATTTCATTTATAGATTTTATATTTCATCATTAATATAAAAATATAAATAGAAAAAAATAAGTAATATTACGTTGAAAATTAAAATAATAATTATTTTGAGATAATTTTTTTTATAGGACAATTATAATGACATGGAAAAAAAAGAAGTATATATATAAATAGCATGTTATTAATATTTCGTTATTAGAAGTTACGCCACATGAGAGGCTATTGCTTCTAATACCAACACATACAATGCAAAACATACATAAATATGCAGATAGTTTATTACAGGAAGAACGTTGGTCATATATAGCATAAGACAAGGAGCTAAAGTACAGAGAGACCTATATGGTCTTGTCTATAATAATCTATATTGGTCTGTCTCAGAAATCAGAAAAATGAATCAAATGCTAAAATTTCCATGCTCTTGCAAGACTTTTTCAACCTTTGCTTGGTCAAGAGGCTTATCGAAGCAATGGTTCGATCCTGAAGCTAGAAATTCCTCTTTATCTTTTCCATCAGCACGGGTAGTGATTCCCACAATGATGCTCTTCACACCCATAGCACGTAGATGTTTTGTCGCCTATCATAAGAAGTTGATCATATAATTTGTAATTAACAATATTAAATACCGTACTTGATCACTAATTAATTTACATACACTATAGAAATCAGTGGTGGATTTAGGACCTTAGATCAGTGGGGATAATTTATTTAAAAAATAAAAATTGATAATTGTCGTTATTATATGAAATAGTTGGATTCAAATAGGAAGATAAGATAAACAAAATATGAAATTTTAAGATAAATATTTACATTTTATTATAAAAGAGAGTGCATTTATTCAAATACATAAATTAAGGGATTCAAAATATAAAATTATAGGGTGTAAAATATGATTTTTTTTGCATTTTATTAAAATAAGATATTATATTTACTTATTTTTATATGTGAACAGGTAAGGAATTTCAAATACATAAAATTAGAGAGCGCAAAATATAAAATTATGAGGTATAAAATATAATATTTTAGGACAAATACTAGTGATTTTATTAAAATGAGGAGGTGCATCTGTCCACTCTCGTATACATATACATGTAGCTTCACCGGTGATACAAATAATGACTTTGGCACATATCTTTATATATATATATATATATATATATATATAGTAGTACCTCGTGACCATCCATGATAGGCATTTCTTTGTCCATGAAAATTATGTCAAATTTTTCCCCAGAAAGACATAAATCCACTGCTTCCTTTCCATCCTTAACTGTTTTGGCCTCTATGTTAAATAAGCGCTCGAGCATGGTCTTGTGGATCTTGCGAATGATAGCGTCATCATCCACAATCAGTGCTGAAATTTTTGTTTCTTTGTCATCAATCATATAATTAACTATTGAGATGGATGAACTGGCTCCTTCGTTCCACTGCTTCTTGGATTCCATTTGGTTCCTAGCTAGTCCAAGTTATTTAGTACAAGCTACAAAGAAATTACTTAATTATTACTATGGTTAAAAAAATAAATGTAAATATAACATAGAAATATTTAGGAAATGACATGCATACACATGATATACAAATCTAACTACAAAACAAATAAAATATACGTACTTATATTCCCCGCACAATTGTATGGGTGCACCAAGCTAGATGCTTTGGCATAATATATATATTTACGATAATTAATTAGTCAATGATCTGAAATATTAGCCTAATTAAAGTTCAAATCCAGGCCTATATGTAAGTAATCAAGGCAAAGAAAACACTAGCTAGTACCACAACACACGAATATAATATCAAATTACTATGAATTGAAAATGCTTCACATTATAAAAACGATAACAAAATTGGTATACACAGAGAAGAGATATATTCTCGAACCACTCACTGCTTTAACTTTGGAACTTCTTAAGATGTTCTTCTGATTATAATTAGTGAAAGCTAGGTACATCATACGGTCGTGCCCTTGAGCTGCATAAATACTCGACATGCATCTATTTTTTCATCGGGGAATTAAAAATCCTAAAGTGAAAGAGAAAAAAAGAGAAGCCGATATGGAAGTTTGATACGAGTGTTTTCATTTTTCTCTTCTTTTGTAAATTTTCAGATATGAAAATTTCGTCAAATATTTTTTCCCGTTTGATAACAACCGCGTCATTACTTTCACCACCCAATTGGATACTCAATAATAATTAAATTTCGTATTTGAATGTGTAATAATAATTATCACCATATAAGTATATTTAATCCAAATCCAATGTATGGATATGATCGACCGCTGTAAAAATCTTTATTTAAATAGTAAAAGGATGCACACGTATATAAATAGATTTGTAGTTAAAAAATAGTTCAAGAATAGAAGCTTGAGATGCACAATATCCTTTTTTTTAGCGGAAGATGCACAATATCCTACTTTATCCATTAAAGTAGCCCCCAGCCCCAAGTCTAAATTTGTAAATAAATCGAATTAGATTTCACTTTAACTCTTTTAATTGTTTAGATTTCCCATTTACCAAATTTAGGAGAATCTATCTATACTATTAACAAAGAAGATAATTCCACTTGTTCTCTACATTTTTTCCCTTCCATTTTATCCCTATTAACTTCACATTTACTCATATAATTACAGTTATTATAAAAATACAACTTCCCAATTATGACAATTATTTGCATTTTTTTAATATTTTTAAATTAGAAATGCAACTATATATAACACCAAATATAATTCTAAGAAATAAAAAAAAATATACAGATCGAGTTTTTCACTTATTAATTATATATAAAAGGAATTGTTTTGTTGGGAATACTATAATGCTTTGTCATGTAACATTTTGACTTTATTATTTGGTAATAGTTGATATACATTTGAATTTTATAATTTTTTTTTTGAGTTTTTAATATATTAAAATTTTTGTTTTAAAATTTTGTCGGCATATAATGAGTGTTTAATAACACATTTTTCTTAAATTACAAAATAAATGAACATTTCTTTTTTATTTTTATTAAATATACAAATTAGTAGAGCTTTTTCAATCATTTCATCAATATTTTTTACTCTTAGGGTCATCACAGTTTTTTTTTCTCAACGCCAATTTTCTATAGTTGATTTTCTTGTTAATTATTTTATATGAAGAGGAAGGCCTGGGCCCAAGAAAGAGTCTATACAGCGATTGTCCTAGGCTCAAACAGCCCTTAGACATCTCTCGAGCAAAAGGGAAGGTTTTCTCGTTAATTAATGTCCTCAAGTTTATTTGCAAGATGCAAAGTGACGTTTAATTTAACAAAAAGAATGGGGAAAGAAAACAAAAGATGAGCCAATTATTTAATTGATCAATAATTTGTTGGAGCAATCACAATTCTAAAGACTGAGAGTCACACACCCACGCACTTGATAAATGATACGAGTTTACAACAATCACAAAGAAGACATAAGTGTTGTCATTTTCTAGCATCCAATGCTAGGACGGTGCTGAGGTTCATTGGTTTCATGTATCTTTTAGAACCCGACATTATCTGCTCCACAATGAGTCTATTTGCCTTTTCGGATGGATGGAATGGATCCCAAAATGCATGCAAGTTTCTGTTTGGGCACAAGTTAGACAGTGGTGTGCATAACCCTATCCCATTGTAGGGCCCTTGTCCACAACAAGCAATTTGTGATGTAGTAAATCCTGCCCAACAACCACATAATTTTTAGAAACAACAAATTGACATATATAAAATAAAGGTTATTATAGGTATGTCGCAATTAAGTACCATATGCTGCTGGGTTACTAACGAAATCATTGTGCATCAGTGCTGTATTTGCAGCAATAAAAACGTCTTTGCCAATTTTCTTGTTGAGTCCTTGTATCATGTGTGTTAGTTGAGGGTTGTAGAGTGACGCAGCTCGTTGAAGTTCTGCAGAACATCCCCCATTTGTTCCACGCATGGCCAATTCTGCTGGAACACAACCCATTGGTCCAGTGCCTGTCACAATTACTCTTCGAGCTCCCAAATCATATAGTCTCTGCAATAATTTGTTACACAGAAAATTAATTAAGTTCTTATAATTATTATTTGGGTACAAAGAATTAATTAATTATTCATGAGAATGATTTGACTATTACCATCAAGAGTTTACGGTACTCGACAATGAGAAATTTGACATAATCCTGTAGTGAATACTGGCGAGACCTTGCAGAATAAGGCACTAAGTAGTAATTGTTAACGAAATCGTTGCCTCCAACAGTGATGAGGACCAATGCTTGATTCACAAGTTTCTTAGCCCGCGCTACTCCAATTAGAATGGACACTCGTTGCTGATACTCTTCAAAGTAGTCCAATTGTCTATACATTCTGATTATATTTAGCTGCATAATTAATTAATGAAGTCATTGCCACGCATTTTAATTTAATTTGGAAGATATTATTTGTGTACAATAAGTTTATGCAAAAAAATTTAATTGCACCCATGTGTTGTAAGAAAATATTATATAAATAAGGAGTATAACTCTTTAATATTCGTTAAAGGCGCTTAAGTTTTTTTATTGCTCCCACTTAGTGCATGAAAAATGAATCCCAAAGTGAGTGTTGGTACATGTAATATAATAGCATGCATCATCTAGTGTTTAATGTTGCTTCTATCAGAATTACTTCCCAAAGAAGATACTTAAGAGGAATAAATAAATAATAGCAACAGACTTACAAACTGAGCACCAGTGTCGTTAAGAATGCCAATTCCAGCGGAAGCAAAATTGGCTCCATTCAGAAGATTTTCACTTTTTAGTTGTGGACTCAAATAAGGCAACACGGACTCACCACCTATTCGTTCACCTGATAATCAATAAAAACAGTAAAATTAACTAATTAGATATACACATTTACAACTATCTATGTACGCTCTAGCTACTTACGTTAAAAAAATTACCACGTAAGTGCATGTGCATGTTTAGTAACACTTATTTTTACGGAAACAGACTATTCTTTTGAAAAGCTTTAGTAAGATTCTTTTTTTCAAAAAAGCTTTAGTAAGATCTAAAAACTACGATTTTATTTCTCTAAACCAAACTAAACTAAACACACAAGCTAATAATTAGCATAGGGAGAAATTCTTAGGTGCACTTGGAGTAAGATATTTTTCTTGTCTGATCCATTCATTGTTCGTCATGTCAGCATTGTGGGTCATTGTTGTTTCCTACATTGATGATAATTTTTAATTTTTTTAGGTAGATTAATGATAATTTTTATTTTTTCTAGCTAGATTACTGATATGACAAACAATGAACGAATCAGAGTAAGAAAATGTCTTCCCTCCAAGTGCACCTAAGAATTTCTCTTAGCCCAAGACATATGAAAATGCGAAAATGCATGCGTACTTTTGGATGTGGCCAATGAAAGCATGCCAACCCAAACCCAATGCATAAGTTAGGTAGTGATAAAAATAGAACCTTAAAATTATTAATTATTCCTTAAAATTAAAAAATTAGCATATAAATAATGTTACTATGACACATTTGTCTTAGGTAGTTCTTATTCTATTTTAAAATACACATATTCTATTATATAATACTGTAACGTTTGACATAAACTAAAGCAAAGTTAACATAATGAATTAATGATTAATGTGAAGCAATAAAGGCTAGAAAAGAAAAGAAAATGATGATACTTAACTGATAAGATCGGGAATGTTGAGACCATTGGAGAAACGACCGGTTGGTCTACGAGTTGGATAGTCAATGCCATAAGGAGGGGAATCAGCCCGTGCAGTGGTCGCTAAGTAATTGTTGTTACCACTGTCAACCAGTGAGTCTCCAAATACAAAGAAAGCCCTTGCCTTTGCCTCAACCCCTGGGACAATATTCACCCCAACTACCAAAACCATGCCAAAAAGTATCAACATGGAAACAAAACCTGAGGGAAGAGCCATTGAATTGAAAATTAACAACCTTTCGATGTTGATGTTTATGTGGTTGAAGAAGTACGAGTCGATCAAGGCTTTTTATAGCCAGTTGATTATTTATTTTTCAAACTAGAAAGTAAGTAAATAAAAATAAAAAGAACGAATTTAGGTAGACTACACTAGCCAATTAGGTTTTGGGTTTTGCACGTCAACTTTTAGGTGGTCTTAAATTGAAATTGAATAATTGAATGATTCTGGTTCCATAGTATGCATGAGGCATGTGACAAGAAATGTGAAAGTTGAATGAATGAGATGCAATTAGAAATTATTTTCGCCGCCCAAGTCCCTCTGTAGAATTACAAAGAGACGAAAAAGGCAAAAAGTGAAAACCGGTATGTTTCCTGCTGTTGATGCATGCTTTTAATACAACCAATATAATTGTCCTATAGATATAGCTCATGAACTATTCGGGCTAGCAAGTCACGAGTTCAAGACTGTTCAAAACGCCTTGGACTTTTTTTGCCAGCTTGCCAGTTGTCATGGTCTAATACTCTAATTAATTGTCTGTCAATAATTATTTCTGATATCTACGAAAGCAAACTTTCACTAACATGTGAATTTCTTCGTATCGAGACTTGGAACATTACATGGAAATACAATGTAATCACTATTTATTGTTGAAGTATTTGTTTATGCAATGTTGTGAAGTGTGATCAAGATAAGATGTTGATAGAAAATTAAGAGTTTAAACAAAGAGCTTAATTTTGATATACTATGCTCTGTTGAAGTGGTTGCCACAACTACACTATCCTGATCAGCTAGCCCATAATCACCTACCAGCAACATGCCTAGATTTAAATGCCCGCTACTAACAACAAGCTAAGGAGAATTTCTTCCTGGACTTCCTTTTTTCTTCATGCACTCCTAAATGTTTTTAAATTCTCATGTTACCTTTCTTTTATTACAGAATGATCATTCCAGAAGTATATGTATCTCTATTCCAACAGCTATTTTTCAGAATATGAATTCATAATTCTGAATTACGTAATATGGAAAACATGTATTTTTATTCTAGAATCATGTATTCATAATTACAGAATGACAAATCTGTAAAGGAAAAACAAATTTTTGGCTCATCTGATTTTTTAAGTCTTGGCCTCTTTTTTAATATGTTCATGTTTTGAGTCTCGGACCTAACTCACATCACAACCACAAGACTACAAAGAAGTTGTGATGCTGCAAACAAAAAGAGAAAACCTCTTCAGCGTCTACATCCCTTTATGTGTGTCGGCCAAAAGAAGTGTTATTCCCATTGTTGTTGTTCCCTCCCTTCAATTCATTTCCACTGATGAAGGTCTTGGCATGTGTCATGCAAATAGCACACTAGACGTGTTGATTTGCTAAATCTCAATTTTCATGAGTCAACGAAAAATACTAAAAGTAAGAAGGATGTAACGGGGGTTAATTTTGATCTTACCCGTGGTTTTAACCCTAGTCAAGTGTATTTCCAGCGGTTCATGAATTCGTTGGTAAAGTGTCTGTGCTGTGGCAAGTGTGTTACCTGCCACTTTCGAAAACGCACAACTTACCCGTGGTTTTAAAGCTCCAGTAAAGGTCATGATAATTGATAACTACCCACGGTTAAGACCCTGGTACTTACCTGGGGTTTCTTAAACCCCCGTAACGTACACATTTTTAAAAACCCGTAGAACTTACCACAGGTCTACTAACCCATCTTAATATGCTATTTTTTTTAATAAAACGTGTATATAATAAAATTTTAATTAACTATTACATTTATATTTGAAAAAATCTTTTTTGTATTAATCAATTAAAATATTAAATTTGCATCCAAAAATTCTATATTTATATAAATATATTCCAAAAATATAGAATAAGCTACTAAGAATTGAATAATTTGAATTACAAAATCCTTGAGACAGACAACTTTTACTCAAATTGCCTATCCTAACCGCATAAAATCCAATATTTACATCAAAAGGAGTTCAACACCTGCACATATTAAAAGAGTTGCTCATAAATACATATATGAATTTTGTGCATTAACATTATTAATCCCAAACGTCATTGACAAAGTTGCAGAACATTTTCAAAACTTGGCTTCCAAAACTTCTGTTCCTCCATCTTGTATCCATTTTTGTAAAAACCTTAATTTCACCATCACCATATATGTATTGCTTTTGGTGTCCTATATAAGTGAAAAACAATTAAAAAAATTAGTATATACATATTAAGCTATAGGCAGTCATACTAAATGTCAGGGAGGAAAACATTGAGTTTCAGAGATATATTATGATTGGACTTTTTCCATTTTTAAAATAATTCAATCTGAATACACTTTTTAAATACAAGAGATCAAAATTAATAATCGGTTTGCTTTGAGAAATCCAAAGCAATTTACATATATAATAATAAAGGTCAAAATGATACGTAACATATAAGCTTGTTCGTTAAAAATAAGTTCATTTTTACCTTATTCTTATCCATAAAGGTTTCCTCTAAAAAGATATAAAATTGATTTCTCTTATGATGTATCATTACACTATAAAATTGGTTTCTCTTATCGATAAAATTTACTTTTATGAGATAATAAAATATGGATAAAAAAAAAAAGAGGATTTTATTTTTTTTACAAAGCAAAAGTAAATATCATTAATGAATGTGGCAGATTTGTTAGACTGTTACACACTTACACAAGGCGTGCTAGCAAATCAAAACTAAAGTAACAGTATCCTTATAAGACATATATCCACACATAGTTATAAAATAATACAGTATTTCTCCAACAGAAAGGAAAAACACAATTGCATTAGAGCCATATCCCTACCCGTGTATCCGATACACCCAGCAACCCCCTGCATCCCTCTACGATCAATTTCCTGAGGCTCCCCTTCTCTATGGCATCACATGATATAAGATAAGCAAAGGAAAAGGGTCCATCGTCCAATCAAACAACGAGACCTCAAAGCCTTTTATTTTTTCCCGCAACCAGCTCCATGATTTGTATTTTATCCGTTCAAGAACCTCCTCTACATTGCATGTACCTTGATTGAAAAAAGAGGAGGCTTGAATATAAGTGTTTGTTTCTGTAGTTAAATAAAAAAAGTTGTTGATACAAAAAAGAAAAAAGAAGTAACTGGCGGTAGTGCAAAAGCAAAGCAATCATGAATATTATTAAAATAGGAGGGGGGAAGAATGATTAAGAATTAGAAGTATGGAGAAGGGAAAGGACCTGATGAGTGGGAGGATAAGTTGGGAGAATGATTAGGACTCATCGTGACGAGTCAATTGATTGGTTTCTGTCATCTGCAATTGGATAAAATCGAGGGCTTTATCAAAACCTTAATACCCAATCTCGCTGCAAATTCGAAAAATAAACAGTTACTTTGCAATCAATAAGAAAAAGGAGAGAACACATAATTGATAAGAGAGGGTGGGTAGGGTTGAACAAGATGCAAAGACACAACCAGAGCGTCAATGTATTTGCGCTCAACACTCATTTTTGTAAACAGAGCATCCACCTCTAAAACTGAATTGACTCTTCCCCAAAGCCCTCACTCTCCTCTGTCATCTTTGAGAACGACTCTAACAGATTTTGCACACGATGTCCACAAAATGGGGGAGGGGTACGAGGTATACTTAGAAAAGTAGGGTGTAAATAGAAAGAGTCTAATGATTTGTACTCCTATCAAATCCAAAATACAAAATAGGCCCAAGCCCAAAACAAACAAGTCACATTAATCATCTGGTCCAAGTCCAAATAATTTAGCACCTTTTTAATTAAATTCTTAAACAAAATAATTTTCAAATCATATATTCTTAGTTTATACATTTTATTTTACTATTTTTTATCTATCAATTTCAAATAATATTTCATATCTATTTATCTATTATTTTAAAAGTTTAAGATAACATTAATTATTATTTTTTCAATTGCACTAAAAAGATAGGAAGAAATATTAGTTTGCCAATAGTAAATAATAAATAATAAAAATGTAAAAATAAAATACTATAAAAATCTAAAAATGTTTACATTCTTATTGATTTCATGCCAGAGCAGAGAATGAAAATTAAAGAAAGAAAAGTCTGAAAGAAAGTCAAGAAACAGATAGCCCAAAAAGTAAAAAGAAAGTAAACATCTACCTTTTCTTTCATTGATATGATTATAAATGTAAACGAACTTGTGGAAAAAAAGGTCGCAAAGTTATACTTATTCATCACGTTACCAGGATATCTCAATTATATTAATTATCATATAGAAGATAAATTATTCCAGACAAATTCACACTGTCATTCAAAGGGTTCAAACATTTTCAACATGTATATATTTGAAAAATTGAAAACATACCGAAGCGAAGAAAAGGGGAGAGGTAGAGAAAATTTATAAAGGAATCAGATACGCAGAGTACGGTCAATTTTTTCTTTTAGAAAAAAAATACATACATATATATATAGGCTATAGATGTTTAACATATATGGTTGATGAGTAGTCAAAAGTAAAAAAAAAAAAAAAAAGGTTAGAAATTGTTAAGCAATCTTATTAAATTAAAATATCTAGTAATACTAATTGACAAATATAAAAAAGACACGTACGTGTATATAATTTTTATCATGCAGACACAAATATTTTTTCATTTAATAATAATTATTGTCTCGCGTTTTGTTTAAAAATCAAAATATTTCATTAAAGTTATTGTAAGTAGTAGTATAATTATAATAAATGTATAGTATTGAAGGAGATAGTAAATGAGAAATTTTATTTATATGAGGCAAAAGGAAAATAAATAATAATAGGTTTTAGAATGCACTGTACTAATATTTCCAGGAAATCTGGAATCCTTGGATAGTCAGCTACTGCTGCATTTTTTTTCTGTCCTCTGGCATAGTTATTGTTGTGTTGTGTTGCTGTTTTTATCACATTGTCTCTTTTGGTTCCATCTAGATTCTAGCTCTATTATAACTTTTGATCTTGATCTGTGCTGGATCCTCTTCGATGGTTCACGATGTTATCTTGATGGATCTTGGCTTTGTGTTTGGTGCTGCTGGTGTATATACCTATATATGTTGCTTTACTGCAGTGTGTTCTTTGGAGCTTATGCTAGCGCTAGAAGAAGAATATCATTAATTGGGATTGAGTTTAAGAACAAAGTTCCCTTTTTTTAATGGAGATGATATCCTTTTTATCCAGCTTTAGTTGGCTTAATTTTGTTAGTCTATGCCGCTTGACTTGGATAGGAGAGGTTTTATATATCTTATGTTATGATGGAGAATCTGTATGAAACATTAACTCTTTGCTGTTGTTAGTATTCCTTATAACTTAATTGGAGATATTACTATATAGGACTTTGCTGTTTTTTGCTGTTCTCTTTAAGAGAGTTCTTTACGAGGAACGCTGTAGGCTTTTAAGTTTTAACGCTGAACCAAACACATGGAATAAATCTATCACCAAAGATGTTATGTTAAGATGATCGCGTGAAAATATTTAAATAAAAGAGAAAGAAAAAAGAGAAAATGGTAATGAAGATAAAAATTCACTCAATTATTATATATGCAGTCTTTCTTCTGTACTGCCCAAGAGAAGGAGAACGAGGACGGTACTTACCATCATCCACCCACTCCAAGATTATAATATATACATTATTCACTGACACATTGAAGATAATTACTATATATTATATGACACCAAATTTGAACACACACACACACACATATATAAATGACAAATTAACAGGTAGACTGTATATTAATTGCAAGACACAAAAGAGGTGCTGTAATAAAATGATGGACAGAGACCCTTGATTGATTGCTCTAGTTCTTGGAATCCAAAGCCATAATGGTGCTAAGATTCATTGGATACATATACTCTGAGGTGCCTGACAAAATCTGTTGAACGATCATCCTATTAGCCCTTTCTGATGGATGAAAAGGATCCCAAAAGGCATAAATGTCACGGTTAGGGCACAAGTTGGATGCCGGAGTGCACAGTCCAAGACCATTGTAGGGTCCTTGACCGCAACATGCTACTTTTGATGTAACAAATCCTGCATGTTCAACCACGAGCTTTACTATATATACATATACTCCATATCATAACTCTTTAATGCCACATGTATGTAGACGCATTGCATTCCGCTTTTAATTAATGAATTTGTGTCTAGTATCTACCTATATCTATCTATATATATGTGGACAGCGATGCAGTTCAATATGAACTATGCAATTCTAAGCTGATAATTTCTTAACTCTGTTCAATATAGAACAAAATAATTATAAGGGTTATATATATGTTAGTCGCAAAAAGAAGCACTCTCCTTTCCAACAAAAAAAAAAAAGAAAAAAAAGATCTGGACAGCAGAGACACTATTTATTGTACATTATTGGTAGCCTATACAAAGAAAGAAAGGAAAATTAAAGGATATCTTCGATCTCCCTCCCCCCATATGATGATTGATGCATGGGCCATGTCTCTATTAAATGCATCTACCTAAATTAACTTTATCCCCATTAAGTAGTCCCTTTGTCTTTGTGTACGTGATGAGTTGCGTGGCTTTTATATGTTGGATATGACATGATACAGGATACGGATATTATGCAAGAAAAAAAAAATATATTTAAAAAAACTATTTTTAAATTTAAATTCTGTATTTATATTATAGTAAGATTTACCATATCGTTGAGGGTTACTGATGAAGTCAATTTGCATCCGTTGCGCATTGACTGCAACGAAGACATTGGAACCAATTTCGCTGTTGAGTTGTTGGATAATCTGAACAAGTTGAGGGTTGAACAAGGCTGCCGCACGCTGCAGCTCAGCTGAGCATTCACCGTTGGTGCTTCGCTGGGCCAATTCCGCTGGAACACAACCCAATGGACCAGTTCCCGTCACCAGCACCCTACGTGCTCCAATTTCGTATAGCCTCTGAAATATAATATATAATATCATGTCAACACTTTTCTTATATATTATATGCCATTTCAAATTAAGATATATAGGATGCAATTAATTAATTACTTACCCTGAGAATTTTCTTATACTCAGAGATAAGATACTTGACGTAATCTGGTAAATTGTATTGGCGTGATCTTGCAGAGTAAGGGACCAAGTAATAGTTATTGACAAAGTCGTTGCCTCCAAGAGTGATGAGGACTAATGCTCCATTTACTAAGCGTTGAGTCTGCTCGGGTCCTATGAGACTACTCACCCTTTGCTGGTATTCTTCCCAGTACTCCAACTGTCTGTATATTCTGATTATGTTTACCTGCAATTGCAATTTGTAACACACACATAATCCACCAATATTTTATAATAAAAAGTGGGAGCAATAGGGTGAAGAGAGTATAAATTATAAAAATATCACTAGTCGTAATTTATGTATGTAATAAAACTAATTAAATCGTTATCATCTTAAATACAAAAAGAACTAAAGTATATCACAACTCCGTGGAAAAGTGTATAGTGATAATTAACAAGTATTAATGAGCTAGCATGTCATGTGTGATCTAAATTTCAACTAATTTTTTTATATAAATAAATCATTGAATTAAAAAAAGATATTTTTATTAAAAAATAGTATGCATCTATATATTCAAATTAAAAAATATATGGATATATACATCAATTTATCCAATTACATAAACTCTCTAATTACTTGGTGCATGTTTGGAAAATTAATTAAACACTGTTGAACTGTTCAACATAGCTTATACAAAGATTCGTTTTATGTTATGTTTAAGGTAATTTTGCTCTAAACGTGGATACTATATGTATACAGGAATGAAACACGCACACAAATAAGTAATATACGTGACTTACAAATTGGATTCCAGTGTCATTAAGAATTCCAATACCAGCAGAAGCAAAGTTGGCACCAACAAGTAATCTTTCTCCGTTGAGCTCGGGATCTAAATAAGGCAATGTGGATTCGGCACCAAGTGCTTGACCTACACATAAATAAATAAATAAATAGTATGATCACAATGAGTTACAAATTAAGCAACTAGTAAGTACATTATTATATAATAATGAAAAATAAAGAGAATTAAAAAGGGAATTTACGTACTGATAAAGTCAGGAATGTTGTAGCCATTAGAGAAACGGCCAGTGGGTCTTCCGGTTGGGTAATCAATGCCATAAGGAGGAGCATCTGCTCGAGCTGTAGTTGCCAAAAAGTTGTTGTTCCCATTATCCACAAGAGAATCCCCAAACACAAAGAACGCACGCTGTGCCTCTGCACCTTCCAATCCCACCACCAACACTCTTAATATTATTCCCAAAAGTACAATATTAATGTAACTAGCCATGGATCGATGCATACTATTGAATTGAGTTGAGTTGCTGCTGAACTAGTATGTAAGCAGAGGAGGAATGAGGAAGGGGTGTTATATAATGCGATTTTTTGAATGGAATGGCCCACGATGCAACAGCTAGCTATTACAGGTAGTTGTATATATGGGAAATTATGGCTGTGAGGTCATCATGTCGTCTCACCAAGGAAGGAGTCATGTATAGATTCACCCATGTGCTTGACTCCCTGAATTATAACTCATAATGTGTCAAGATTTGACCCTCTTTTATGTACATGCATGTAAAATCTCTGCTCTGCAGACTGCACTATTACGGACCAAAAGAAAGAAACAACTGACAATTTCCTTCCATTGCCCCCCGGGACACACATTTACTTACCACTTAAATTAAATGAAACAATCATTGCCATTTTTTTTTTTATTTTCAACATCTTTCTTTCCTCTATAATATATCTCTGTGCTACCCAATTAAGTTTTACCATTATATTATATATTTGTTTATTCACAAACCTTTCTTTCATATAGAGTTTAAATGTGTATCTGACTCAAATTTACGTTTAAAAAAAAGTAATCTTTTAACACCTACCCTGATATTAAATACCCACTTTTATTTTAACCATCCTCGATCTCATACTCCTGTATATTTAACAAAAAAAGATAATTAACTACTATACTTTCTTTATGATAGATTATTTTGATATGCTACAAGTTTACTCAGTCAAAGGAGTTATTGTAGTATATAAAAAATAGGCTTCAAGTGTACTCTTTATCCTTAATTTTATAATTTTAACAAATTTTACTCCAATAAATTAGTTTAACATATATTTTTTTTTTAATTTTTAAGAAACGTATAAATTTAACCCCGGATTACCTTACTCTTAACATGTAATTGTATTTTTTATCCTCAATTTTTAATTTCTTTTGACAAATTATGCACCCAATTTTTTTACTTTTTAACAAACATTACCCCTGGTTTTTTTATTTTTTTTTATAAATTTTACTGTCAACTTTTGTGTTTATTAATAGATAAATGACCAAAAGTAAAATTCATAAATTTATTAAAAGTTTGGAGGAAAATGAATCAAACTAATTTGTTAGGATAAAATTCGGTAAAAATTAAAAAATTGATGATAAAAAATACAATTAAGTCGGAAAAATAATAAAAAAGTCATTTTTGTTTTTTTATAAACAAAAACTTTTTTATATCAGAAGATAATCGGGAGAGCTTTTACTCGTACATACTGTGAAAGAGTAGTACTTCAGATATTTTAATTTCATGCTGCATAGGATCCCTGCATTCTAAATCATGCACGTATTTGAGTTTGGTGGGACGTTGAAATTAATAATGCTTGGGAAAAAAAAAAAAAAAGACGTGCAAATATTTCTTGCACACCCTTCCTTTCACAATGTATATTCAATTTGATTTAAAGTTCATACATACAAGTACACATAATCGACCAAAATATACACATATATCTATATACGATCAAATTACACGATAACTTTCAATTAAATAATATGTTTTTACAAAAATCTTTAATTAAATGAAATCAAAGCGTTCATTCAAAAGTTTAATTATACTTGCGTTCTTCTTTTGGCTTTGGAAAGCGTGTTTTCCTTTTAATTTATGTGAAATTAACACATATACAAACATGGTTATAATTTTTTTCAAAACTCATAGTTATATTAAAAGTTCATTTTACATATATATCATATATATAAATTTTATATTAATATATAATTATTTAATACTCCATTCAAATATATCAAAACTGCTGTGAACTTGTGAGGCGAGAGAATACTTGAAAAAAATAACAGATTAAAATATTTGTTAAAATGTGTATTTTGTTTAACTGCTGTCATTGTTTGTGTCATTTGACCCCTTGCAACAAGTCCTCCGACCATTGTTGTTGTCAACATCCTCTAATAGAGAGATCTAATATATAAATTTTTTTTTTGTTAATTTTAATGTTAAAAAGTTCACATTATAATATTAATTAACGTTCCTTTCAAGTAAGAGAACTTTTCCCAAGTTATATAGCAAATAAATTGATGCTCCTTTCAAGTTTAATTTCAACAGGTTTCATTATCTATGCACTTTCGAGTCGTAATTGAAATGTGCCTTTCATTCAAAAATTGATTTCGACTTCTTGTAACATATAATACTCTTCCCATTATAATAATAATTCTAGTCTTTATTTTATTACATTTTCTAACTTAATTTAAAAAAAAATAAGAAAAATACTAAATTTAAAATATTAATTGTAAGAGAATTTTCAGAATGGACTTTTGGACCAACCTAATCCTATGGATACGATCGACCTCCGGGGACACAAAGTTCATGGCCTGACGTGCTTCTAATCTATCATTTTACAATGAATCTTCAGGCTACCTGGATTTATTATCAACTTTATGCAGGGTTGTCTCTAAAAATTTTGAGATTTTAAATAAATTTTGTTTTGAATTCTACTCTAATTTAATATGTATTTCATTATATTTTTTAAATTTTTTGAACTGTAAAATATTTTCTTAAAATTTAATAAGGGCTAAATAAGTTTTTAATTCTTATAAAATTTTAGATTTGAGTGTTCTTTCTAATAATTTTTGTTAATTTTTAATCATTCATTTATTTTTATTGCTAATAATTAGTCCCTGAGAGAGACTAATAGGGAAATAATTCAATTCCTCTGAATTATGAGTAATGAAAAAAAAATAATGGAATGTAAAAAAAAAATTACAGAGAGTAAAACTTTAAATTTAAAATTCTTCTATTTAATCTGTTTAACACTTAGTGGTCCTAGTGGATTAGTAGGCCGTCCTTCCTTTTTCTTTTTAAAAAGTTTTCTTTCTTTTTTCTACTTTAGGCAAATTCAAATCAATGCATGTTTGACTTATAACATGTTTGCAAACTTAAGGTTATATTTGGTTTTCTATTTAGAAAGTTCTAAACTCAGTTTGGAAAATAATAGTAATATATTTGATTTCTCTAAAAATATATTTAGATATGAAAATTTTGTCTGAAAATTAAGTTTTGTAGAAATAAGACTTTAATTTCTTTTACAAATTTAAATTTGATTCAAATTCAAGTTTATAAACTTTAATTCAAATATGCATTTATTGAGATTAAAGAATTATATTTTAGATGTCATAATGCATATGCATCATTTAAGATAGTGTCTTCCATTTTGGTTGTCAAATTTTTCTATATCAATTATAGATATAATCGATAATAAAAAGTATAATCAAAACAAGGGATGTCATTCTAAATGACATCTCCTACTACAAGACAAAAAATAAACATAAAATGGTACTCATATAACGCTCCTGCATTATAGGTGACAAATGAAGTCTAAGTAGTTTTGAAACCATTCTATTTGCATAAATAATTATTTTCCCACCTACTTTCTTAAAAAAGTCAGATTTCAACTAACAAAAGATAATTGTTTAAAAGAATATGTCAAAGAATGAGTTGCTAATATTTCTAGCTCATTCACTAATAATTGACTTATAATACTTTCTTTGTTCCATAATATGGTTTTGTACAAAAAAAAAATTATCCTCAAATAATAGTTATTTTAGTTTTCATGTTAAGATTTTTTTTTTCACTTATATCCCTTATAATATTAATGACATGAACAATAAAAACTAAAAATAAATTAATGATAAGGTTAATTTTGTAAAATTGATATTTTTTTCATTAATTTATTAATTTTTTAATATATAAAATAACATAGAACAATTATAATGCAATAGACGAAAATATTAAATTGGTGAGATTAAAGTATGTTTTCAAGGAAAAAAAAAAAAAAGGTTTCAAGAGGGCATAATTTCTATTCAACCTCTCTTTAATCGGAATACTATAAGTAGATATAGGCCAAGTTCCCATCTAAATGATTTCAAAGAGTTTCAGAATTTAATGTCAACATTTAATAGTCATTGTATTAGAATTTTCTATAAATTCGCTAGTTAATAGATTAAAGTTACTTTAAATTCAATTATATATATAAAGGTATATAGAAAACTGAGACCATGGTTGTCAATTATTGGAGCACATTAACGAATCAGTAAAACAGTGTTTTGATCGCAATATACGACCGCACAGAGGTATATGTGAACTTAATAGCAAATTTTAATACGTAAAATTACGTTTGCTGCTATAAATATAATTTGAAATTTGTGTGACGTGTTTTACAAGTTTGCTTTGAAGAAAAATTTGTTTGAATGTATAAAAGTTTTTTTTTATTTAGTTGTGTACTAAGTGATATATATATATATATATATATATATATGATAAAATGTGTATCAACACACAACCACTTCCATTTCCCGTCCAAAAGCGGACAAAACACTTTAAAGACTTCCAAACAGTAGAGGAATTGCTTTTTTTTTTTTTTTTATCCTCATTCCCTTTGTTTAGAATCCTTCCTCTCATTTTCCATCAAAACAAGTTATGTCTGTCAAATTAATGGATTGGATAAACTTTTATTTAGATTATAACACATGGATTAAAAACAACCCATTAATTAATCAATTTAGTATCTATTAAAATTTCGTTTAAAAAATTCAATTCATCCGTATTCTAGTTTTTTTAAGAAATCATCCAATCGATAGATTAATTGTTTTATGAAGGAATATTCAATCCATATATAAATTATTTCAAAAATAAATTATTTTTTATTATTTTTTTCAAAATACTCTACCTCATTCATCAAAAAAATTATGTCGGATCAATTTCAATCTATCTTAACAAAATTTATCATTAAATTGACTGACATATTTAATTTAGACTGGGTTATATTTGCATATTTTTTCTTGCAAAACTCGAATTAAACCAATAAAATTAATAATATATGTTGATTTGGGTTTGAAATTGACTAAACCTAATAGCTAATGCCCAAGCAAATTAGAACACTTTAGTTTAAGTTGGATCAAATTTGTATATTTTTAATTAAAATTTAAATTGAATCAACTCCATCATCTTCTAATTTTTTAATAAATTAAAAGAAATTCAAGTATTTTAGAAGAAAAACATAATGTTGAACTGATTTTGTTCCATAAAGTGTTAATTAAACGGTTCATTAGAATTGAAAAACAAGAAAGGATGGATAATTTCTTATTCATCCAATTCAATCCATTTTTTTAAGAACTGGATGTATTAGATTATATTTTACACGAATGGAATAGATGAATCACAGGAAAATGAATTTATTTCCTACATGTAACAAACAAAGCATCAGAATTTCACAATAACTTTTATATATTATTTATTCATAGAATTTTTATTCTTTTTACATTAGATCGTTTTCAATATGAGTTTATTTGATAACAAAATTATGATTTTACTGTCGAGCAACAAAAGTAATATTTTATTGCTTTTATTACGAAGAAAACTTAAATGAATTATTGTTTATTAGCAGAAACAATCAAACAAAATTTATTAAAATCATTTATCCAAACAACAATTGTTATATTAAAATAATTATT
>PYAF01000313.1:1208911-1221191 GCA_007407185.1 Glycine tomentella
GGGGGCGGTATAAGTAAAAACCGCCCCCGACCCGCCCCGTTGCCATGTCTAGACCCGACCTGGCGTATGCAATTGGTGTGGTGAGCCGGTTTCTTTCGAATCCAGGCAGAGAGCACTGGGAAGCAGTGAAGTGGATCTTTAGATACTTGAAAGGTACATCCAATTTATGTCTCCGATTTGGAGAAGGTGAAGCCGAGCTGCAAGGCTACTCGGATGCTGATTTGGGGGGAGATTCCGACTCGAGGAAGTCGACGACTGGATATTTGATAAGATTTGCTGGAGGTGCAGTCTCTTGGCAATCAAAATTGCAGAAGTGTGTGACACTTTCAACGACCGAGGCCGAGTACATTGTCGTGATCGAGGCAAGCAAGGAGATGTTGTGGATGAAGAAGTTCCTCATGGAACTCTGCCATGACCAAGAAAAGTACGAGTTGACGTATGACAACCAGAGCGCAATTCATCTTGCGAAGAACTCGACGTATCACTCCCGCACCAAGCACATTGATGTGAGGTATCACTGGATACGAGATGCGGTGGAGGATGGGAAGCTCACACTTGGAAAGGTGCACACCAGTCAGAATTGGTCTAACATGATGACGAAGCCGGTATCAACAATGAAGTTTAAAGATTGTTGTGAAGGAGCCGGGCTGAAGAACTTGACATGATGAAGCCGAGGTGAAAAGACCGGGTTGTTGAAGTTGAAGACCTCGGTCGCATTGGAAAAATGGAAGGGGGAGATTTGTTGGATAATTTCCGTTTTTAGTTGATTGATACTTTCCGTTTTTACTTGATTGATACTTGCTGTTTTTATTTGATTCTGTTTTTATTTGATGGCTTAGGCCCAACCCATTGTAAACCCAATTCATCCTATAAATAGATGAGTAAGGGTGGAGGCAAGACACACAGAAATTTGAGAGTCTCAAGTAACAGTCTTGAGAGTTATATTTGAGCAAGCCATAGTGCTTGCATATTTGAGAGCTTAGAGTGAAACACTGTGAGCGTTTGAGTGACCACTATTGTTGGAGAGGTTGAGTGTACCACCACATTGGTGTGTGTTTGATTCATTGTAACAATTATCTGTTATAGTGGATTTTGATACTGGACTAGGTCCCGTGAGTTTTTCCTTTTCTCACATGGAGTAAGGTTTTCTCACGTAAAACAAATTCTGATTGTCTCTCTGTCCCTTTTGATTTTTGTTTCCGCTTCGCATTCAATTTGATATTTGAGGGTCCGTGATACCCAATAATCGTATATTTTTCCTACAAGAAAGAATGGGTGGGCGGGCCTGTGCATGCTTACATGCGTTTGTGTGTGTGTGTATATATATATATATTATGTTTTATAGTTTATCATTATTTTTTTAAATGTTTTTAAAGAATTATACAACACCAAGTTTAACTTATTTGAAGTTTTACTTGAACCTTATTGGAATTTTTTTACAAATAGTGAGTTTATTTACGTCGTATTCAGATTTGTCTTATAATATAAACATTTGTTTAAATATTTGAGAAAATTTATAAAATTTGCTTACAATATATTTTCAAGTTATTGTTTATTTCAATAAGTTCTTCAATATAACATAAAAATAACTTACAATTTAAATGAAATAACTTTAATTATCAATTTCTTCTTCAATTATGAAAATAATATATTATATATTTAAAGCTGAGTTTATCCATTTGTTTATTCAAAATTAATTAAGTTTTTATCAACCACACTCTAAATTTACTTTTTGAAACCTGAGATTGCAATAACTTCAAACCCGTGTAGATTTTCAAGTAGAGCTGTAGAGGTGAGTCTTGATACTCTAATTCTAAAGTCTACTACCACTTCAAAAATTAAAGTATATTGAGGATATACATTTTTTTTCAAATATTTTCAAGTTGGCTTAACCCAAAAAACAATTAGATGAATTCTGACGACATATTGTTTTACATGTATACATACACACATACGTGGGTAGCCGGTACGGATTCACTTGTAGGATTATCAAAATTGTGTTCATCTTTAGCAAGGATTACAGACGACAATTTGACACCATAAATCAATTTGTATCAAGTTAAGGTCATAGGCACGTGAAATATACATAATATAATACTAAATTTATCACTTGTATGACACTCGGCCGGGTAACTATGTTCGCATTGCTCCCCTACATTTAACAAACTAAGTAAACTCGTATTTAAACATGTCAATATACATACCATTTTTTAATGTTTGATTTGTGGATAAATTAATTTAAATGGTTTAATTTAGCAAATCGATGTTTACCTACCTGGAATGAGTCAACAACTTGCATAAAATAACCTCGGCGTAGTCATTAATTCACCTCAAATACATGCAAATCCATATTCATCTCATACCAATCAAGTCTTTTTTTTTTTTGAAACATTTATGTTTGATCACCCCACATTAGTGTGAAATGGTATGATGGGTACTTACATGTATCATTGTAGATAAAGTTTTACAGTGGAATAAAGTATATATGGATTTAAGCTAAGGTTTTCATGGAATAATTGTTGTTGTAAAATTCCTAATACATCTCATATACCTAAGTTTATCACACTTAAAAGTTTCAAGCCCAAACAGATTTTGGGCTTAGCCTCTACCCACAAATTATCTGACCCAATTCACTCAAACAACACATGCCTCACAAGTTACAATTCCTAAACTGGGACATTCAATCACACAATGGACTTACCTTTCTCTATTTTCCTCCCTCATAGCAGAGATAGATTAGAGAGAGAGAGAGAGAGAGAAAATCATACCAAATTCAGTGGTTTCAAATAATTTGTAACAATATAGCCTAAACAATCAACATATAACACAAAATCTAGTGCAGAATGTATGCCACGACCCTAACAGGAAGAAGATAATAATTAGCTAGGTCCTTGAAGTTGAATCCAAAAGCAACATGGTACTGAGATTCATTGGGTGCATGTATTTGGAGTCTCCGATCATGAATGTGTCCACAATCAATCTGTTTGCTCTCTCACTTGGATGGAAGGGGTCCCAAAATGCATATACATCTCTGTTTGGGCACAGGTTAGACGCCGGAGTACACAGTCCAATCCCATTGTAAGGTCCTTGACCACAGCATGCAACTTTTGATGTGATAAAACCTGCACGTGAATTGTAAAGAAGATAATTAATGCGTTGAAATTTAATATAGCTAGCTACCAAGCTTCACGCTCCCAAGTTACCAAACCGACAGAAACTGTTAGTTTAAAATTGCCCCAGAATAAAATGATTATGTAAGAATAAAAAATTACAGTTGTGCCAAATAATACTTAATTATTCTAAGAATATTATTAATAGGCTATAATTATATTATGTCATGTGTTATTTAAGTGAGCCTGAAATAATTTGTCATATCTAGTACATAAGAATTTTTCATACAAGCTGTGAGAGGGTGTTTGTACAAATGTCTGGTGTGTTTGGTTTAGTATTAGATTAAACGAGCACACATTCTAATGCATATTTTGTGAGAAGGAAAAATTTGGAATTTTTTATTTAATAGCTTATTGGAAACCTCCTAACATTAAAACAAACATGCATTCAATGATCAACTTCTGTGTCCATTGGGTGAATACTGAAATAGCATACCTAATGTAAGAGGTTGGCGGTTGGCCTTCTGTAGAAGGGCCCAAAGACTTAAATAACTAAAATAAGTAGTGTAAGGAAGGACCCATACACAGCTAAGATATAAAAGGAATCATCTCATCCAAAGAGCTAAAGTTATTGTGCGAAAACACACCAATGATTTTATGTCTTACAGTTGTTATCCGCCTTACTTCTTGTTTATGGACCACACTCCTCTACGTGTTTGCTCTGAAAAACACTTGAAAAAGTACAATATTCAGCACATATCAACAAGGATACGTGCAGAGTTTGACGTAGGATTTTTAATATGGATCCTATATTGCACACCCCTACTATCTGCATAAAATATGGATAACAGTAATGATATATTTATCTCTTGCGTATTTTACTATTTTTAACTGTCTAATTTTATTTAAATTTTACGAATAAATTATTAATGAATCTATAGCATTAAGCCAACAACCATAAAAGATTCAGAAATTAAAACCTATAGAACAACCATATCTAATTGAGTAAATACTGCAAAGTAACAGAGATTGTACACACATACCGTACGCTTGTGGGTTACTAATAAAATCCATATTGGATTCGAAAGCATTGGCTGAAATGAAGACATCCGAACCAATTTCAGAGTTGAGTTGATTCACCAACTGAACGAGTTGTGGGTTGAACAAAGCAGAAGCTTGTTGCAGCTCTGCTGCACACTCCCCATTTCTGCTACGCTGCGCCAATTCTGCAGGCACACAACCTAAAGGTCCCGTTCCAGTCACCAAAACTCGCCTTGCTCCCAATTCATAAAGCCTCTGCATGCATCCACTTAATTAATTAACATAACAGTAACAATAGTACAATACGTAGCAATAATTATTGGTGTTGAATAGTCAGCATGCTTAAAAAAGATCATGACACATTAATTCTACATTTATTGTACGTTAGCCCACATACTTCCTAGCTACTGATCAATGTTTATTTGGTTTCCCACAGGTTTTCTCCTTTGCAGATAATATGTTCGAGGTATGGTCGGCACTAAATGTAAATATCTCTCTTAGCCAGAATTTGAACCTTATTCACCATGTTGTAAAGATTAGTCCCTTTCATTCCAATCCCGTTAATGCTACTCAATATTTATAAATCGGTAGAATCAATGTTCTTATGTTCAATGGCTTCTAACAACCCGTCATGTCGTACCATAACTCAACTTGCTTCCCACAGTAAATTATTGATTATATATATATATATATATATATATATATATATATATATATATATATATATATTACTCCTTGTGAAGTTCCCACCATTTCCTAATGTCAATAATTAATTAGAGGTTGAAATCTAATACATACATTCTAGATTCAAATTCATTAAGACTATGTAGGTAAAACCCCAATGCTATATCTGTTGTTGAATTCGTGTCTTGTCCAACCCAGGTACACGTTTCTTTTTTCTGAGACACAATTAATCAACGTGTCCTCTATTTGACAGAGGTGGATACGTATTTACCCAAGAATCACCAACGCTATTACTAGCTTGTACTACAAATGAATGCTAACACTGATCTTTTAGGTGCGCTGGTTTTAAGTATTACGTATTACACTTTCAAAAGTTATATTCTCAAGAATATTATTATTATGTAATTTATAAATGAACATGTTCGGTGGGTAGGAATAGAATTTAATTTTTTATTTTAAAGCATTTTATTAAAATTCAACTAATAAAAAGATACATAATATTATTATGAAAAAGCAACACATCCACAGTGATCCACTACTCATTCCTCACAATACGAAAGATAAAATAAACACATGATAATGTTATTTTCTCAAAAATCAGCAATGGCCACAAATATATTTTTTGAAGTTTATATCAAATATAAAAACTTCATATTTCAAATTACATTTTTTTTTCTTGAAAATAACTCGATGGACCTAAAAAGTTAAAACAAACATATCCTTAAGATTAATAGGAAGAAAAAGTAGGAAAAACACACCAAAGTGCACACACATGTGAAAAAAAATGAATTTTTAAGATTGTTTGAATTAAAGTTTGAAAAATATTTTTACAAATTTCAATGCACAATTGTGAATTCTAATTCTTTGCAAATACTCAAATGAAGATAGTGTGATATTTTTATAGTTATTAGTAAAAAAAATAAAAAACAAAGCAACACACCATGTAACTTTTTTCTCTCATGTTAAAGAGAAATGAAGAAAATTTAAAGTGGAAATAGTTAGTTCAATGAAGAATGAACATGACTTATTCCCAATCTATATATACATTATTCAAAGGAAAAATATACTTTGGACACTTAAAATATTACTTACACTAGGAAGAGAAATAAATAAAATATAGAGATATGATAGGTGATATAATATGATCAGAAAGAGAAAAATAGGGAAAAAGTTAAATATAATGATGAGGTGTTTAAAATAGTGAAGTGTTTAATGATTATTGTTCTTCTTCAAGTTGTTCAGTACTCTTTTGGATGGTTCATCAATGCTGTGTATACATGGTTATATGCATGACAAACGTACCAGCAAAAGTTTCAAAATTAAAAAAGGGATAATACTAATAATAGTATAATATATAATAGAAACAGAAAAAAGAAGTGAAGGATAGCAATACCACTAGAATTTTGCGATACTCGGAAATGAGGTATACAACATAGTTTGGAAGTGCAAATTGGCGTGATCTTGCAGAGAATGGCACCAGGTAATAGTTGTTAACAAAATCATTGCCACCTAAGGTTATGAGGAATAGTGCTTGGTTGACCAGTCGTTGAGTCTGCTCTGGTCCAATTAGTGCACTCACCCTTTGTTGATACTGCTCAAAGTACTGTAATTGTCTGGTGATTCGAATTATGTTTATCTGCAAATGTAGATAGATGTAGATATATAGCATTTTAATGACCTCATTCAATACCAGCATCTATCAAACAGCTTAAAACTAGTTTGGACAGAGGATGCATGCAAATTTGCCTCACAATTGGTGTCCCTGTTCTTGATTAAACACGAATGTTTAAGAATAATAACTTATTGGAGGAAAAAAGAAGTAAAATAAAATAAATTTCTTCAATAAATGAAAATTAGTTTATATATCAGCTAATTAGTGAAAATTTTCACTTCTCTTGTTCAGCTATAAGTTTTCTAAAAATTGGTTTTAATTTATGCATAAACTAATTTTATTTTTAAAAAAAATGTTTAATTCATTTTACTCTTTTATTTTATTTTCTAAGTGCTTATTGATAAGTTTTTTTTTTCATGTCTGCGTGTGTATTATTACTTAAATAAAAATGTATAGCCAAAACGAAAATTAAAATAAAATTATCGGGGTTGAATTAGCAAAAGTGATCATTCACAACTAAAACTTGAAAAAAAAAAAAAAGAAAAAAAGACACTTTGGCTTACAAACTGAATTCCAGTGTCATTGAGAATTCCTATCCCAGCAGAAGCAAAATTGGCACCAACGAGTAGCCTCTCTCCATCGAGCTCGCGACTTAGATACGGCAATGTGGGTTCTGACCCAATTTTCTCGCCTACATGATACATGACGCACTCATAGTTATATATTTATTATATATAACGGACAATAAATGTAGCTTAGGATATACTACTATATCAAATTAAGAGTATAAATTAAAACATTACAAAACATAAAAATATGGAGTTGAAAGCGACTAAAACCAATTAATTTGGAACAATGACATAAACTATATATAATTAGGGACCCAACTGATAATGTCCGGGATATTGAGGCCATTGGAGAAACGGCCAGTGGCCCTGTGAGTGGGATAGTCAATGCCATAAGGATATGAGTCGGCACGAGCAGTGGTGAATAGGTAGTTATTGTTTCCATTGTCAACTAGCGAATCACCAAAAACAAAAAATGCTCGAGCCTCGGCTTGTGGAACAACAACAACAATGTTGTTCCAAATCATCAACACAAGCAAACATAGAAACATAGAAGAACCAAAAACCCTTGGGTTGTTGTTTTCGACCATATTATGGGTAGTGTAGTGTCTACAAAGGTACCCCTCAGCAGATGCTAAATGTTTAACCCTCAGTAGATATCTGCCTATGAATTACAAGTATATTGAGATAGAAATATTGGAGTAGCTTTATATAGAGCTTGTTGGTTGTGATATTTGATGTGCCGAATTAAAGAGCTTTTGCTACCACTAGCAGATGGAGATAACGCCCATCATAAAGAGAGGCCTATCAATACTATTTCGAATTCAATTCTGTGTACCACAGTTCATGTGCGTTAAATGCATCATGGCCACCTTACAGCTAGATGTGCCTTTTCTATCTTTTCTCATTTTCTTATAAATGCAAACAAATAATGAGATAAAAAGAGTGGTTTTGATTACTTTTATACTGGGAATATTTCACATTTATTGCCTTTTACCTAAGTTTTTATTTATTACTATAAACTATTTGAAAAGGGATGTCAATTAATTTTATTGGTAGTATGTAATTGTCTATAACAGACCAAAGTCCACAGTTGCCATTAAGGATATGTATAACAGTATAAGAAGGAGAGGTGGAATTGGTACTTACGATTTGCATATCATGTAGTATGCCTTCACGAGTAAAAAATAAACTGAAATTGCAATCTACCACATTCAAGCCTCTTCAATACTTGGTCTCTCTTGGTCCCATTTTTCCCTGCCCAGTTAACCTGTATACGGATCTTGGGATTAATAAATAACAGTCCATGTGGACCATAGGCCTTGTATCTCAACAATAGATTAAAAAACTAATCCACCTACGTGCAGGCTGGCAATTAATGGCCTTGTGCTAAAAGCCTAAAACATGGCATAGACCATAGGGCAAACTTCCTTCAAATATATAAAGCATTATATTATATTATTATTAATTATTATTGGGCTTAATTACCGTTCTACTCATTTAAGTATTATAATTGTATGATTATAGTTCTTCTTTGTTCTAATTGCGCAAATTAATTTTTCAAGTGTTACATTACATTTGTGTAATTTTTATTCTTTTATTAGTCTTTCATTAAATTTTTAACAAATTTTATTGATTTAACATTTAATGATAATATAATAGTTGATGTGTTTTCTGACAAATCTGTTAATGTGTGATTTATTTATACTTTTGGTTCATCTTAATTGTGATCAATATTCAAAGGATTATAAGTGTGATTAAGTCACGTCATCATGAGTCAAATACATCATTAATACTCATTATTTAGTATCACAACAAAACAAATTGTTATATATTTATTTTATAATAGAGGATCAAAATTACACAATTGAGATACTTACATGATTCAATTCACACATTTTAAACATGGAAGACCAGAACATACATTAAGTTAATGTTAATAATTGTTGTCCATTCGACCATTAATTATAAATTATCAACTACTAAATGTGTTTGTGTTCTACTGTTCTCCATTTGAAGGTCAATCTAAACACCGCAATAAATGAGGGTTTTAGTATTGAGATGTTTTCAATACTACCATTGGAACTTTATTATATTTTATTTTTGACTTAAATAACATACTGGTACTATAAAGTAGGGTGTTTTTTTTTGTCCTTTAATTTTTGTTTTATTTTAGTCCTTTACAGTTTAAAATTTATAATTTTAGTCAATAAATAAGGGTTTTAGTATTGAGATGTTTTAAGAGGCTCATTGAATTTCTTTTCTTAGTTTAATCATGTAGTAGAATCACAAGAAATCATTTTGATAGTTGTATATTTCATGTTATGAAATGAGACAACTTAGTTGTATTTCATTAATGTATATAGTTTTATTTTTGCTCATTGAATTAGTTTGTATTTTATATTAAGTATTAACACATTGTATATTTCATTAATTGATTTATGAATTATATTTAACCATATTTTATATTACATTTACAATTTTAATGTTTCATCTAAATAAGAAGCAGGTTGGTAAATAACACGAAAAATTATTAAATAATATTAAATTCAGTAGAAGAAATGTTTCACAATATTAATATTTTACAAATTACTTTTAGTGACCGAAACAGAGTAAGGTTTATTTTTAAAACAATGTTTTAGCGACTAAATCAGAGACCCATGATTCTTTTAATTAATACTTTCTCTGTGATTGGAGCATTTCAGTCGCTATGCTAGCACCAATTGTATATTCCACAATTCTGAAAATAATTAACGAAATTCAGAGACAAATTTTTCGGTCGATAAAGTAGTCCTACTAAAATTGACCAAAATAATAGGTGATACTTAGTTTATGTTAGCGACGGATAAAATCGGTCTCTGAATAGCGATCGATATGCTTTTTAGTTGCTAACGATTTAGCAGCTTGGATTTCTAAGTATTTCTTTTTTATTATTAGTTCAGTTGCTGAATGAAATACCAACGGATTTCTCTAATATAGCAATCGATTGTATTGGTGTCTTAATGACATTTCTCTTGTTATGATGAAGTAACAACATTATCTGACAATATAGTAATAACGTTAATAATCCATTAACCTGTCACATCATTAAGGATCTAATAGAGTAACCATGTTTACTTTTTTTGTAAACTATATATTTTAATTATAAACTTTTTAAAATATATGAGAACGCACAATTTCCTAAAAAAATTACACATGATTGTCAAACTCTTGATGATGTAAAAAAACAATGAGTTTCTAATGTCATTATTACATTATTATTTAAAGTTCTTACTTGACAGCAAAGACTAAAAGAATAATAATTTGAAGGATTAAAATTCAAAAAATAAAAAATAAAGGACTGAAAAAACTATTTTATATTGACGATAAGGGTATTTAAGGCTTTATTCTTTTGTTTAAACCTATATTTGCATGGCCAAGTAGAAACTAAAATATAATGACATGATTTTTTAGGCAATATAATGACATGATAAATGCTTAGATTTGGTATTAGTTAGGAGAACACTAAATTTCAAACTTAATGAACATCATCAAATTTGTTTTTCATCAATTTTCCTATCTTATTCACTTAATTGGGTTCTTTCATGATCTCTCTCTCTCTCTCTCTCTCTCTCTCTCTCTCTCTATGTAATCTTAATTTTTTTTTTTTTTTTTCTGTAAATGTTGGCTTAATCTTGTGGATATTGTTGGCTTTCTTAATTTCCTATGCTTGTTTTTATTTGATATTAGTTGCAATTAATGGCAAGTTTCATTTGTTGTGTAGGGAGGTGACACCTTCGTGCTTGTTTTTGGACTAAATTTGTTTGGAGTGTTCTAAATATTTCCAACTAGTAGGGTGACGCTTGGTTTGAGTTTTTTTCTTTAAATTTTTAAGATTTAGAGAATATGTTTGGTTAAGATTTTTATTTTTTGTTTTAAAAATTAAAAAATACTGAATCTTCTCCACCCAAAGTATTTCTACAATTGCATCTCCACCCCCAGCCAAGACCACAATCTCATTATCCCTCTCAATCATCCTAAGAAATTCCTAAATCACACAGGGAAAAAACCCCTACTCAACGCCAACACCAAAAAACCCACCCTTATCAATCGTTATCCCACCTTCCGCACCTTAGTCAAATCCCCAAAATCCCAAACCACCAAGTCATCGTCGCAAATTTTCCCACTGCAACAAACGTTGCATGTCACGCACCAAAACATGAGACGTTGTACTGAAACAAGTTTCAGTACAACTTGTGATTAAAACTATAAGGATTGCCACCATGTTTTTAATGACTCTCAGCAGGAAAGAAAGATTGTGATTAAAACTATAAGGATTGCCACCATGTTTTTAGAATCTTTGAAAACACCGAAAACAATGATTTTGTGTTTCGTGTATTTTTTAAAATATTGAATCTGTTTTCTAGATTTGAAAATGAATATACCAAATCAAATGTATTTTTAATTTTATTTTCTGGTTTTAGTGAAAATAAAAACAGAAAATGGGCAAACCAAGTGCCCCCTAGGTTTCTTGGTTTTGCATTTTGTAAAATTCTTGGTGTGGTGATTTCAGTTCTTCTATATGCATCAGGTAGCATTTTTTCCTTAACTATTCATATAATTAAAAAAATTATAGAAAAAAATGTTGAGATTAATTTGTAGAGTTTAATTATAATACTTTTATAACATAAAAATCATGAATGTTACTCTTGCCTGCCACAAAAAAAGTCATAAATCTTATACTAGGTACCTTCTTCTCCAAGCTTACTTGTAACGAGACTTTAGTTGTTTTTTCAATATTTATTTTTAAATACTTTTATGTTATGAGTTAAGTGTTTTTTCATCGACTTAATTTTGTTTAAAATATTATTTGAGAGATTTGGATCGGTAATCTCTCTCTTTCCGTCTCTTCTTCCTTCACTTTTCTCCAACAATTGAATCAATTTTATATATTCTTATGAGTTAAGTGTTGACTTCTACAAGTGAAATTTAATTTATAATATTACAAAGTTATAAATATCATGTTATTTTTTGTTTAATATTATTTAATATATACTTTATTCAAAATTTTAAAAAATAATTATTACCAGTTCAATCACAATTCACCATTATTTGTCTATGAATATTTTTCAAAAATTAAGAAATATTTGTGTATAAATAGACGAGAGAATTTGTGAAATTTCACATAAAACTAATTAGTGTATGACCATAACATTACTCAAAAATAAATGATCATTAAATGAGATTTTAAAATATGTTTCACCTTGATGTGAAAAATAAAAGTGCCT